>PVJC01001485.1:0-93070 GCA_004026665.1 Murina feae
CATCCCTATGTTCATAGCAGCACAATTTACCATAGCTAAAATTTGGAAACAGCCTAAGTGCCCATCAGCAGATGAATGGATTAGAAAACTGTGGTACATCTACACAATGGAATACTATGCTGCTGTAAAAAGGAAGGAGTTCTTAGCATTTGCAGGCGTATGGATGGAGCTGGAGAACATAATGCTAAGTGAAATAAGCAAGTCAATGAAAGAAAAATACCACATGTCCTCACTCATCTATGGATAATAATAACCATTATAAAGTGGTGAACAAAAATGGATACAGAGGCAGAGCAGCATCAAACAGACTGTCAAATTATAGCAACAAGGACAGGAGCATTGGGGGGGGGGTGGTAACAGATCAGCCAAGGGCCTTTGGTGCATGCATTTAAGCATAACTAATGGACACAAAACACTGGGGGGTAGGGGAGGCTGGGGGAAGGGCAGGGGGAAAAAGAGATATATGTACTAATCTTTGTAAAACTTTATATAATAATTTAAAAAAATACAAAAAAAAATCAGCCAGTGTCAGACAGCAGAAAGGAAGAAATCTTTGGCTGGTAGAATCAAATAAAGATGTTTTAGAAGCAGAAACTCCAAACTTATGTTTCAAATAACATGAAATAGCCACTCTGGTTAAATATAGGAAGTAAATATGAGGAAGTAAGACAACATTGAAGTCAAACTACAAGGGGCCATGAGTGGGAAAGAAGATGGAAAGTATATATGATTCCCTCATATAGTTTTTCATTGAAAGTAAGGAGTGATTTAGGGTGTAAATTCAGCAGGAGACAGGATCAAGGAATGGATTTAGAATATGTATGTCTCTAGTTGAGGGAATAAAAAAGGGGTGAAAAAAATCTGAAAAGAAAAAGACTCCTTAAAGGGGCTAAATCTCAAAAGAGTCTAAAGAGAAAAGCAGTTATACTCCAAGAGGAGAGGAGAGTTCATCCATAAGACAGGGTAAAAGAAGGTAGCAATTCATTTATTAATCTAAAAGTGGAAGGAGAAGAATTTAACAGGCATAAGCTAAATAGTTTCTATTTTCTCCATGAGATAGACCATCTGCCCATCTTTGCTGGTGAGGGAAAAGATGAGGAACAGGGAAGAAGGAGAATTTCCTTGCTTGATTATTGGTGTGCAATGTTGGTGCCCTATGCTACATCTTCACTGATTTGTGAAGTGAAAAATTGGTCCTTATATCTCTCTTGACATCTATGCAGAAACTAGCTGTGGCACACCGTCCACATGGGGAACAGAGCATCAGGTTACAATAGCCTCAGAACACTAATGGAATAGTCATTTCTGCATTTGCAAAGCAATTTCAAAAAACATTAACTAATTAATTAGCTCAATGATTACTTTATCCCTGTAGGTATATGTGCACAAGGGCTCCTTTTTGGGGTCTCCTTTGAGGCATTTGAAGACACAAGGGATTTTGTCTCAGTGGGAATGTTGTGGTAGATTACACTTGCTGTAAATAAGTGACATTTTTAGAAAGCAATGTGTTCCACTGAATTTATCCTGAAGAGGAAAAAAAATCGCAAACTTAATTAACTGACTCCAAGAATCAGACTGACAATTCATAATAAGCCTCCTCTTTCTGGGTTTCTGGGAGTATTGGAGGCAAATAGCTCCAACTTCACAGAAAATATTGGGGTGGAACAAAAGTACACCTGTGTTGTGCACCTTGAGACAAAGGCATGCCACTACTTGGCATTTATACCAAGAGGAGCTACTTCCCACTCAGATTCCATAATGTAAATCATTCTTCCAAATTGAGTAATATCAATTTTCCCAAAGTGGGAAATCAAGCAAAAACTACCTTCCTTTCAGAACAATCAATGTCAAGGTGAAAGAAATAGGTCATTGGATCCTATCTCCCAGCAGGACATTTTTGCCTATATAAACTGCCTCTCCTATAAAGTGGAGTCTCCAATGACAGTGAGAGATCATTTTCTGGAGGGGTTTGACCACCATCTCGCCAGCCTTTTTCTGAGGTGCTTACTTTCTTTTCATCTTCACCAAGTCTTTTGATTAAGTAGATGGCAGCAGTATTTGCATCTCAACTCCAACCCTTGCTAACTGTGTGACCTTGGGCATGACACTCACTCTCTTTAAAAATTAATAAATTTGTTGTGGGAATTAAATTAGGGGATAGGAATGAAGCACTTCGTACCATGTACATATACACTTTGCATGCACTTACATTGTTGTGCTCAATAATTGTTGGTCTTTATTGTTGCTATTATGTTTATAATTGCTGCGGTTAGAATGGTTTTGGAGATGATGCCAGTAAAGGTCTGGGGAAAGAGAAACAATTATAAATGAATAATAGGTGATAGTAGTGACTGGGAAACTCAAATCCTACCACAAGGGTAACCCTATGAGTCTCAATGGGACTTGCATAGTTAAGTAGTTTGGAGATTAATCAGGAAAGTCTTCAACACAATAAAGTTGGCCTAATCAATCAGCTTCATTATTTCTTTTCAGAAGGCTAATTCACTGTAGAGCTATAGGATCTTATATTTGAAAGGAAACTAGAAAATAAAGACCATCTACTCATTTGATGATATAATCTCCTCAACAACCTCATCAAGGTGGTTGCCCAGACTCTGTGTAGGTGCCTTGAATGATAGAGAATGCATTACTTTGAAGGTAACGTAGGACAGCTCTCATTGAAATGTTTTCTGGTAGTATTTCATTTCCAAGTGTTTGCTTTGGTTC
Source organism: Murina feae (assembly GCA_004026665.1). NCBI lineage: Eukaryota > Metazoa > Chordata > Mammalia > Chiroptera > Vespertilionidae > Murina > Murina feae. The sequence goes on from PVJC01001485.1 coordinate 2,728, forward strand.
TCCTTAAAAACAGATGAACCACATTTAATCCCACTTCCAGAGGATAGTCATTAATGTATGAAGACAAGTCTCAACCCCTGGACTCAGGCATCTTTTCTTCTTCAGTTAAACATCCTTGGATCCATCAATCAACAATTTTTATATTAGACTCATGATCCTCTTTATGTTTGTCGTACCTCAGCTCTAAAAATGTTGTAATCTATCAATACATTCCCTAACTTTTAAAAGCTTATCATACACAATGGAATAAAAACACCTCCAGTAATCACATCAGCACACAGTGATGATGGTGATGAAGATGATGATGATAGACACAATTTGCCTAGTATTTTCTACATAGCAATGGTTTTACACTTATTATCTCAGTTAATATTCATCGTAACTCTATGAAGTAGGTATCATTATTATTCTCATGAAATAAATAAGTGAGGCACAGAGAGGGTTAAGCAACTTGACCAGCCTTCCACAGCAAATGGGAGTAGAGCTAGGTTTCAGGGGCTATTCTCTTAGTCAATAAATGATTCTATAAAACTAACATCACCTTTGTTTTATAGATTATATTTCATTAATTCAACCTCAGATCATGTACACACATATTTCTATCATTCCCAACTCCCTGCCATTCAGAGTTGATGACCACTATTTCTTACCTTCCTTCAAGTCCCTAATATAAATGTTGAATAAGATGAAGCATTGTGAGCTCCACCTGACCATATAGGTCAATGTAGACCCATTCAGAAGGATTCACTAATATATTTAAATAGTTAAACCTTTACTGAACAGCTCTTATGTCCTATCTCCTTTTCTCCATCTTGTTGACAAGGATATCACAAAATGTATTGCCAAACACCTTGCTTATATTTAGCTATGCTAGATCTATAGTACTTTGCTGAATTATTAGTAATACTAAAGGCCCGGTGCACAAAAAAATCTGTGCACTTGGGAGAGGAGGGGGGTCCTTCAGCTCGGCCTGTGCCCTCTAGCAATCTGTGACCCCTCAGGAGATGTCCATCTGCTGGCTTAGGCCTACTCCCCAGGGGATCAGGCCTAAGCTGGCAGCCAGACATCCCTCTGGCAGCCCAGGGGCCCTTGGGGGATGTCCACTTGCCAGCAGGGAGCAGGCCTAAATTGCAGTCAGACATCCTTAGCTCTGCTGAGGAGGCAAGAGAGGCTCCCACCACCAATGCTGTGCTGGCAGCTGGCAGCCTGGCTTGTGGCTGAGCAGAGCTCCCCCTGTGGGAACACACTGACCACCAGGGGGCAGCTCCTGCATTGAGTGTCTGCCCCCTGGTGGTCAGTGTGTGTCATAGTGACCAGTCATTCCAAGTCATTCTGCTGTTAGGGTTAATTTGCATATTATCCTTTTATTATATAGGATAGAGGCCTGGTGCATGAGTGGGGGCTGGCTGGTTTGCTCTGAAGGGTGTCCTGGATCAGGGTGGGAGTCCCCTCTAGAGTTCCTGGCCAGTCTGGGTGAGTGGCTTATGGCTGTTTGCAGGTTGGCCACATCCCCTTCAGGGAGGGGGGTCCTGCTGGGGTGCCTGGCCAGCCTGGGTGAGTGGCTGAGGGCCATCTTCAAGCTGGCCACATCCCCTTCAGGGAAGGAGGTCCTGCTGGGGTACCTGGCCAGCCTGGGTGAGTGGTTGATGGCTGTTTACATCGAGGCTGGCTGGAAGATGGTATCTGGGATTTATTTAACTTCTAAAGTTGAAACTTTGTTACTTTAACTGGAGCCCAGGTCAGGTTGCCCCTGACAACCCAGGCTCCCAGCACTTCCTTGAGCCCAAGGCTAGAAGCAGGTATCTCAGGTTTATTTATGGTCTATAATTGAAACTTTGTTGCCTTGAGCAGAGGCCACAGCTGGCCTAGGCAAACAGGAACCTTAGCTTCCTCTATCGCCTGGGCAAGCCTCCTGCTTGTTCCAGCTCCGTGGCTGCTGGCCACCATCTTGGCTGGGTTAATTTGCATATAGTCACTCTGATTTGTTGGTGGGCATGGTGATTGGCTAGTGGGCATGGCTTAGGTGTATCAGAGTGATACCAATTTGCATATTATTCTTTTATTAGATTAGATTATTGAAGGAACATGTGAATTTGGCTGAAATGACATTGCTTATTTTTAGTGTTCTCAGTGAATAGCTGTAATTCTATTAATCACTCTTTTTTATGGGCTCATAAATCCCTGGATCCACCAGTCAACAATTTTTATGTTAGACTCATGATCCTCTTTATCTTTGTTATACCTAAGCTCTAAAAATGTTTCAATCTATCAACACATCAGCTAACTTTTGTCTGTTAACAACATACTTCAAAATATTTCCTAGATTCCAATGAAGCTTATAAACCCATAGCTTGCATTATCTACACTTATTCCATCTTTGATATTTAGGAACAACCTCTATTCTCTACCATTTCTAAAAATAGCACCAACTTAATTTAAAATTTTTATTTGCAAATTCTTTCTGTATTCTGTGATGTCATTCATCCAAGTCAAGCAACTTGAATTAATGCAGAGTAATTAGGTGTCTTCTGATATTAAACTTCCTATCTTTGTCTACCTATGCAAGGACCTATTTTCTTGTCAAGAAGGAATTCTTTTACATGATTTAGGGATCTATGTTGGCAATATGAAATGACTTGGTTTAGAATGAAATTTTCATGAAGAAGATAAATTGGGTCTTCTGGAAAAAAGTTTACCTTCTGGATTACAAGGAACTGAAATGGGCAGGAGAGAGAATGGCACTCTGTCACAGAGGAAAAGCGAAGAACTCTGAGTTACTGGGGTCTGTGTGATGGACAGAAAATGACAGAAAAATGACAGAAAATTCAACTCATACTAGTTTGGATAAAAGAAATGATTTATTCAATCATGGCTAGAAAGTCAGGGATAATCTAATTTGAAGAATGTCTCATCCAGAGTTTTAAAAATGTCACTAGGATCTCTAATTTATATCCATCTTTTGGCTCTGTTATTCATTCTGGCTTCATTTTTGGTCTCTATGTGGTAGCAAGAAGGCACCTCAAAGCTCAGTTATATACCATGCAAGTTCTAGGCAAAAGGAAGGAAAACAGCCTCCCTACAACATATCAAAAAAAAAGTCCTGAGCTTGTATGTCACTGATCCCAACTGAGTGAGGTACCCACTTATGTACAAAATAACCACGACCAGAGAAATGGAAGTCCCACATTGACTTAGAGCTCACATGCTCGCCGTGGAAGCTGGGCGGGAAGTAAGTGCCATTGCACTATTTTTTAAAGGCCAGGGGAAATAAAAATAAAAAAAACATTAACCAGAAAAGGGGAAATGAAGACCAGGTCTCTAAAGAAAAAGTACATTCACACGTCTACTTCTCTATCAACAGCCTATCAACTATATTGAACAGCAGCCATTCTTTGACATTTGTATTGTGGAGTTAACTGAAAACCACCTTTCTGTTTGTCATAGTAATAAATATCTTAGAGGCTTTAACCCTCCTGATCTATCCTTTAGGTACATACCACATTCTTATAGTCCCCCTGGGCTAAGCACTCACACTTCGCCTGTCTGTGAAATAAGCCTCCTGTCCATCACACAGACCCCAGTAACTCAGAGTTCTTCGCTTTTCCTCTGACAGAGTGCCATTCTCTCTCCTGCCCATTTCAGTTCCTTGTAATCCAGAAGGTAAACTTTTTTCCAGAAGACCCAATTTATCTTCTTCATGAAAATTTCATTCTAAACCAAATCATTTCATATTGCCAATATTTGACCTTTCTATTTTTAACACACAAAAATGACAGTTTCTATAGTTGACCCAGGAGGCAGCTCCAGAGACACAGGTTCTCTCCTTTCTTTTCTTCCTCTGCTATCTCCTTCTACTTCCAGCTTCTGATTCACATTGCCACTTCCTTCTACTTTGTTGGAATTTTGCTCCTCTTGGTCTCTTCTTCTTGTATTGGTTCTTCCATTCTCTCGAGGCACTTTCCCTCCAAGTGCACACATTGCTTTTCTGCATATCTTCCTAATAGTAGGAAAATAAACCCTATCTTGCAATATAAAACTTAGTAAACAGCAACTTGTTTTTCTACCCTACAAGTTCTCTGCAGGCATGTTCATTTATTATTTCAGTGATCACTATCCTCATTTTACAGATCAGGTTATGGATGCCCCAAAGGGGTCGGATGTTTTACCAATTAGCATCAGAAGTGGAGGTGGCAGCCAGGTTCAAGTCAGTGGCTCTTTTTTAAACTACATTGGACTCTCCTAATTTCTGCATTTTCCAACTGCAGAAACTACAAAGAGCAGTAAGTGGTTCTTTGGCTAGATCTGATCAATAACCTAGCAAATTATTTCAATAGCATTTGCACAGTACTTTACAATTTATAAAGCACCTCCTCTTTTTTTATTCTATTTTCTCCTGACATAAAAATGCTCTAGTAGGTATTATTATCTGATGAAAAAACTGAGGTGAACAGCAGTCAAGTGACTTTCTGTTAGTCTTACAACTGGTAAATACATCTAGGCAAGAGTCAAACCCTGGACTTGTGCTTCTTAAGCCAAATGTCTTTTATCTTCCATGCTAACTCTGAAGTGCTTACTTGAATTTTGCTGCCCTGGGCTCCCACAGTAGTCTCAATAGTGGGAAAAATAAAATCTTTAGGACCAAAATCTTTAGGATCTAAATGTACCTGATTATAAAAAATAGATATTTTTCACCACCTGAGAAATCAGGACGGACAACAAAACAAATGTTTGTGAAACAAAGAGGTTGGCAAAAGTAGAGTAGGAAGGAAAAAAAGTATAGTAAGTGAAGAAGCAAGAGGAGAACACACACCAAAAAAATAAATAAATAAATGAACTGATAGCATAAGAGAGAGCAGAAAAAGACAGTGAGGGAAAATAAACTGAGTATATTAAAAAATGAAAAAGCAACAGAAAGCCACATTATCTCAGAGCCCGCAGGTGCCAGCAATTCCAACAAACATATAGCAATTAACAGAATTAACACAGCCTTAAATAGCTTGGCTCACCAGATGTGGACTCCTAACAGGGTTCTATAAAATGTAAAGTTATTACAGATTAAACCATTAATCATCTGTTCAGAGACTATCTCTAGCTATAAAATTCCATTTGCGTTTAAATGGCTAATAATCACAAAGGAATGTGGAATGTAATGGGAACAATGATGTTCTAACCAATCCTTTTTCCTTTAAATATGTGTTCCACTCTCCAATTCCTGTGTTTTTCCTTCCTCTCCATTAGAGATGCTCTGAGAAAAGAGAGATGAAACAGACAATTCTGTCCCAGAGGTCTCAGCAGCTCATGAGCTTCTCTATAGGAAAATGAAGAACCAACATATCAGGGGAAAAGTAACATATTGAGATGAAAGGAGAATGGTATAGGAAGACCCAAATCAAACAACACAGAAAATCCCCACATAGGAGGATACTGTGATGGGCTTGAGTCAGCTCCCTGGAGCTGGAAATTCATGCAACTCGGTCTTGACTCAGCTTTCCTTCACTGCACTGTGCTTTTCAACAACAATAGCTCAGTAATGCCAAGGACAGAGGAAAGAAGAACTGTATGTCTTGACAGAGAGGGTCCTTGGAAACTGAAATGGGAGTCAGAAGGAAGCACTTTTCTACAGACATTTTAAGATTCAGAGTCGCTTTCCATCCTCAATACTAAAGCCAGTGGACCACTCTTTCAATCCTGCTCTTCAAGTTCATAGGACAAAAACATACATCAGGAGAAAAAATAGATGGATGAGCATCAGTTTTCAAGATATTACAGCCTCGTGGACAAGATGCCTATCTGAACTTGTCATTCTACTAAGATTCCCAATGGCTCCCCATTACCCAGAAAATAAAGCTCAAGGGTATAGCATAACATCAAGCTCTCTATGATATGGCCCCTTCTAACTTTACAGCTATATTTTTAGAACTCCCAATCTTATATTTTGTGCCCTGAAATTACCAAGCTGTATGTTTCTCACCCAGACACCATGATGGGTCCTGTTTCCAGGCCTTTTGCTCATGCTGTCCATTCATCCTGAGCCACCACTTCCTCCATTCTTCCCTGTTCACTTCTTCTCATCTTTAGGCCTCACCTTGGACATTGTTTCCTCCACAGAGTTCTCCTGAATCCCAAGATATGTTATGTCCTTCTACTCAGCAGTCCCATTGCACCAGATAATGCCTCTTTTCAGTCAGTTAATGTAGGTTTACAGCTGTGATTATGTGAGTACAGACTTTATTCTTGTATTATTTATGAGTTATTGTTGTTATTATTATTAACCTACTTTTGCCCACCCCTGTATTTATTGACAGCCCACAAGGAGCTGAGAATACAACAAGAACAAAAATAAAACAGTCCTGTGAAAATACGAAGAGGAATGGCATGCTGATTTTGTGACATTTAACTGGACGCAAGTCCTATATTGATAACCAGGCTGTGTGGAGAACCAGAACAATTTGATGAAAACTTGGACCCTCTCCATTGTGGCTTCGACAGTGGTATCAAACAGAGGTGATATGCACACAGGTGCAGTCACAATGTAACTAGAATGAAACATTCAGATGGGAAGACACTACAGCTCCAAAGATAAAACCTATTTTGTACCACATGCAAAGTTACCATGGTTTGTATCAAAAACCCCAGAGTCCCTTTACAATGTTCCCATTTTGAAGAAAATGACATACAAAAGCATCTATCTCAGCCTAAGGCAACTCAGAGCCACAAATGGCAAGAGAAGACATATTAGTAAAAAGGAAGACATATATAGGGGAGGGAAGAAAAAATTGTGAAGTAACTGGAAACTATTCTAAATGCAGATGGCTAATGTGGCTAAGTGGGATTTATCAAGGAGCAAAGTCCCAGTATAACTGGAAGCTTTGGCTGTTACTAAGTAGTCAACAACAAATACGAGGAACAAGAGAATTTACCAGACTTGCCCACAGAAAAGTGAATTATGATGATTAAATGGAGAGAAAGAATGTTCTAGGACTACAGTATACTCAAAGGTATCTGTTTAAAACTCTGAGGTAAATAATAAAGCTTCGTAAGGCCCTCAAAGACCATAATACTCAACATGTAACAGAGAGATGGAATAAAAGTTAATAAAGTTCTCTTTGTGCCTACCATTTCCCCCAATGTTTTGGACTTGCTTTTTGTGACTTGATCTGGATTTAAGCATTATAATTCTAGCAAAGGTATGTGCATACTTGGATTGCTAATTACTGTTAATGACACTTTTTCAGAGCTGCCTTTAAATTTTAAGCTTTGAAGTGACTTTTAAAGCTGTCTTCTCTCTACCTAGGCAGTGAGAGAGAGAAGGGAGACTTTGTTTTCCTTAAATTCTGCATCCATAAAGTCATTAGAGAAACTTTCAAGTTCTTCTGAGTGTTGTTTCAAAATGTTCAAGAGCATCTTTTCTGATGGAAAAATTTGAGAAATTTATCCTTTGTCTCAAAATATGTACTTGAGAGCTGTTTCAATACTATCATAAAAAGACCACCCCAAAATGCTGCCCAGGAGAAATTCCTGCTCAGGGCTGTTTCCCTGCAAAAATGGATGAGTTCTCCACTGCAATCAATGCCTCATTCATTCTTGAGCCACATATGTGATAACAGAATGTTCCTATCTATTTCTGATGAGAGTGCAATTCCAATATAGTGTGATTAACAGTGTTTAAGAGCCTTTCAGAGTTCATTAGACACTGAGTAGTTTATACCTTCATTCTATCCAAATGAAAGTAAATCTCATGGAAGGAGTATTCTGTCTGCTACAGTCCATCAGGAATGACCAATAGAGTCCCGGCAGCTAACAGAAGTCTAGGTAACATCCAACAAAAAGAGGAAACATTCTTTGGGTTCCCTTCTGTAATTTGTCCTTCAGACCAAGAACAATACAGAGCTGTAATTGGATGTTTTCCTCCTTTATCCCGTTTATCCTTCCTACCCCTTTCTCTCAAGCCAAACATCATTTATTGCAGCAATTCCCAACTCAAACATCAATTTTTCTCCAAAACTAATTTCCACCTAATACTTATCTGTTTCCTCAGTTAGAACATTTAGTAGGTGGCATTGAACACAGGATGTTTTGAACTATAACTGTTAACTTACTGATCTCATCTCCCTTCATAGACTATAAAGGCTTTGAGTACAGAGACTGTGGCTTGTAAAGAGACAAGTTACAGAACAAAAAAAAGGCACCAAATGAGTATCTGATAAATTTATCTGATAAATTTATCCATTCAATAAATACTTGTTCTGTGCCTATTTTATACCAGGCATGATGAGCACAACTCCTATCTGGGCCCGACTCAGAGTTGAATGGTGTGGATGAATACATGAGCAATGCCATCTCATGTATGACTGATATTCAACAAATTTCAAATAACCATAGCACACATAAAACTTGTGTACTGAGAGGAGGGTCATAGCCTGTCATAGTGATCTTCATCTATAAGAAAGCACACTGTTAGCTTTGCAAAAACTTTTCCCAGGGAAATGATATAGATAGCTTAGGCAATAAAGCTTAGCTTAAACAAAAATGTACAGTAGACTGATCTGAGGACACAGTGTTCTGGAAGGATTCTACCAAATCAAGTCTGATTCTTTTTTGCCTCAACAATTGACCTTAGTGATTGCACATACATTTGACTGATGCTCCTTTGCTCTCAAACAAAGGTCTCAACACATCAGCTACAATAGCATAAATGAGTAATGGTAATGTCCACTGCTTTCTCACAGCTGCTAGCTTTTGGGGGGAGGGGGGAGGAAAAGCAAGCTGCCTGGGTCTTAATGTTACATTCTGTGAGTTTTCTTTCATCTCAAATAATGAGACTCTTGGGAACACCAAGTTTGGACAAGGTAAAATAATACAAATGTTTTAGACAAGAGACACTCTTAGTTATAGCTTTCCGTATGTGCCACGTCAAAAGCACAAAATCAAACTTTACTAATCATTTCATTAGTAAACTAGTTCCTAATGATTTCAAAGTCCTTTCACCTGTGTTACTTTATTTTATTTATAAAGCACAGCTACCTGAGAAATAAGGTCCCCCATTACTAGTTAAAGGACAAAACAAAACAGAGCACTTTATTGGTGAACCCAAGATCATGCAAACAACTTACACTCTGACCAAAACCAAGGGTTCTACTTCAAGCCCAAGGTCTTTTCTGTTACCTCCTACAAAGGCAGTCACTGAACAGTCAGTGCATTAAGAGGAGTGTTTGAACTTTACCTCTTTAAGGCAGCCCATGAAGTTGTTGCTGACAGGTGAGCCTGGCAAGTCAGCAGTACTTGGGCTTCCTCCCACATAGAAGAAGTCATCTGAGCCCAGCATGGTATAGTCCTCTTGAGTGTAGCCTGTCGTGGTAAGGATGCCATCCACAGAGATTGTCACCTGGTGGAGGGACATAGGAACAAAAACAAAATCCCAACAATGACCTTATAGTCCTATAAAAATCCGGTGGCTTCCCCCACCTGTGGCTTCACTTTCATTAAGATTTTGGTGAGGTATTCTTTCTAATTTGGTTTTATTTTGGGATGTGCAGCCAAGTTCCATTTTCTGGTCTGCCTTTCCTGTGGCCCACGCCTGCAGCATTCCCCTGCACACTCCTAGGAGAGTGTGTTGGAACTGCCAAGCTGAGCAATTTGCTCTACCCATTGCACTCTTTACTCAGCCAGGCTAGAAAATGGAACTGTCCTCAGATGACACCACTTGTCTCAGTTCATTGTTAAAATGACTATTTAATTTTTAATGATTGTTAATTATGGTGGTAGTGAAAAACAGCAAATGAGACATTTGACGATGGGTTTGATAGGGGGTTGGTCTTTGGTTATTGATGATTATTTTCCTTTTTTCTTTTCTTTTTCTTTTCTCTCTTATTTGTTTCTTTTTGGACTCACACCACGCTGACAAACATGCATCCTGGGAGGGAAGAAGAAAGGTCTTGATGGTGATGTGTCATGGATGATACTATTTCATGCCATGGACATCCCCAGGATGCCAACCCCTGCCCTCCCTTCGCTGCCATCACCACCACCAAGAGAAGAAATGACCCAACCAAAGAAGCAACTCTAACAAAAAGACATGAATGATGATTCATAATAACCAAAACAATAATAATAATGCCCATAGGGAAGAAAGAGCACCCATACACCCAACATCCATGAAAGGAGCAGAGGGCAGAGAGAAAAGACAGGGCCTCAGAGCGTGCACACACCATACACTGACACACCCATGCAAAAATTATCTGGAGCCAAGAGAGAAGGCAGAAGAAAAAAGGGATGGAAGAGGGAAAGGGTGAGGAGAACTAAAGGAAAGGATCAGAACCCACTTCACCATCACATGCACTGCACTAACGGAAACATAAGATGGATGTGAAAAAGAAAAAAAAAACACTCAAAACTAAAGGGTCATCTTTCCCCTGCCTACCACCTCCCTCACTAAAAAAAAAAGAAAAGAAAAAGTCCAAACCCAACCCCCAAATATATGAAGGATGAGAATAAAATAAAAAAGTGGAGACAAAAAAAAGTAGAGACAGAGAAGAAAGTGGACATGGTGGATAATTTGATAGGTTGTTAGTAATGAGGAGAAATGATGGGGCAAATTCTGATGCCAATGGGGAAGCCCACGAGACAGGAGCATGCCATGCAGAGTGTGGACAGAGAACATAATTGGTGGAGCTCCCTTGGGCCAAGATGGGGAGTAAGGTGAAAGAGGGGAAGAGAAAAACACAGGAAGCAGAGCAATTTCCTCCCCAGGTCACTTGTGGCAGCCGTAACCACACACTAGGGAGAGAAAGCAGGGGTTAAGGAATGGGGATAGTAAAAGAAAGGAGAGAGAGTGAGGGATAGCAAGACACAGAGATTAGGAAAGTCCTTAACATAAATCTTGTTTTCCCTAGTCTGTGACTTTAAAGTTGCAAAATAAGAAAATAAAACAAATTTAGCTAAATGGAGAACTTTCCCTACAAAAAAAATTGGGGGGGAAAAATTACTAACTGGAGAAAACCATTCCAACCAAACTCGTCCAAGTATCATTTGCAGGACAGGTACATCCTCTTCCTTTATTTACTTTTTTTAAGAGAAAGAAAAAACTTGCATTTAATTCAACAAAAATTTAAAAAGAGAAGAAACAAGTCTAAAGAGGATTAAAGAGGGGTTAGGGGAGGAAAAGAGGGCAACACACGGCAAACCCAAAAAAAGAGACAATAAGAATGATATCTACCAGACAATGTAGTTTGTTTACCATAGCGTGTCCGATGCCTGAGTGCTTTGCGGAAAAGGGGGAAGAGAGGAAATTAAAAATTGTGAACAGAACGATTGTTAATTAAAAAAACTAAAAAACAAAGATGAGTCGTTAGGGTGTTAGTACATTAGTCGGTTAGTAAAATGACACATTGCATGAATGATCTTGTGTTAGTTTTTCAAAAAAAAGGCACCCAACACAGAAAAAGAGAGTGGGGAAGACAATGAGACCAGGACTCTGTGGAAAACCTGGCAACCTGGGCATAGCCAGGAAAGGAGTTGCAGTCATGTTTAACTCCCCACTTCTTCCAAATGCCTCAGATCAGATCTCACCATAGTTAGAATTAGCATCATACTTACTTTCCAAGGGCTCTTCTGAAAGAACACCACCTTTTTTTCCTTCCCACCCTCTAACAATACACATTCCACCTGTCCCCAAAGACACCAAAGTTTATCATTCTACATGTAGATCAATAGATAGAGCAGAAATAACAATAAGTTGGGGATTTTATTTTCACATCTGACCCTGACTATTTGCATAGACAATCATGACTTTCTCTTAGAACGAAAAGAACTTAAAATTACCAGTCACAACTAGCATAGGAAAGCTACCTTATGTGCCTTACTCTAGGATTCTGTAGGTAATGTAAAGATCTTCAACCCCAGCTGATTTTGTATAGATTTGTGCAGTAGGAGGGGAACATTCTCCTCTTTCTTTTCTTCTCAGTTTCGAATAACTGTGTGGTTAGAATTCATCAAAATAGTTGGAGTCTTCTCTATTCCCCAATGAAGTTTTTTGCTTGTTTGCTTACTTTGCCATAATGCTTCCTGTTGGAATCATTCCCCATTCCTTTTTAAGAATGCTTTTCACGTTTTTAAGCATTTTAAGCAATTTCTTGTGTGGATAGCAAAGAGGACTAGGTTAAACAGGAGAACATAGGCCCAGTGATTAGTATCCCCTTTCCTGTTTTCAAATGCTAAATTGCCAGCACACTCAGGGCTGGGAGTCTGGAAGGCTGGAAGACTGGTAACCCCAGTTTTGTGTTTGCAGTTTGGCAAGAGTAGCATATAGAGGTAAGTCAATTCATGTGATAGCCATGACCATGGACTCAAACAAGGTCATGAACCCAAAACATAAAGCAAAACCAAAAAAAAAAAAAAAAATCCCACGGAAATACCAGGCTACCATGGTCCTTAATCTCAGTTATTGTTTAGAATGGGTTGTCCCCTCTCCTTCCTTCATCAGAACCCCCAATAAAGTACCTGGCCATGGCCCTGACTTGACTCAAAGGCAGAGTCATGAGGAGATGACCATGAAGGAAGAAATAGGTAAAGTTCTGCTCCATTTAGTAATTATCTCAAAGTAAGCTTTCCTCAAATAAATTTTGGCCACAGAAGACATTCAATCTTACCAAAAAGTAGATGAAACTGCCATAAGCTTATTATTAAATATTTATGAAGTGATTTTACAGTTTCATTGAAATAGACAGGGGCTTCCCATCCCTACAAATGTATCCTAAAGAACTCAAAAATATGTTATAAATGTATTTTTAGTAGGAAAAATACTATTATTATATGACTCAGTGCTGAAAGGATTTCATTTACAAAATCAACTCCACTCCTCTGAGATTTCCCTCTTTCAATAAATTGCATCTGGAGGCAAAAAAAAAGTCATGATGTCAGTGAAGTCCAATCATTGGTGCACTTTCTCTATGATGTTCATACTCCCTCTGCCAAAATGCCCCAAAGATCTAGGGCCTCTGTAGCCTCCTCTAAAACTGAGAACTCTGCTTAGCTGCCTGCTTGGTGACAGACACAGTCACCTTCATGACAGAGCACTTGGCCTGTAAATCATGTGCATGTCACAGCGAGTCTAGCACCCAGACCACAGATGAGCTCATAATCCTTCTGGAACATATGGTACTTTGCATATTGAGCCTCCACACATGACTGGGGAGGATTGTAATCACCATTTCATAAATGGAAATGGTGGTGTGGAAAGGTTAAATGGCTTGTCCAAGGACACAGTGTGGAGTTGAGTCTTAGAACTTGGAAAAGAAACCCTCTGCTTGCTGATTAAACAGAGAAACCACTATCTGAATTACAGTTTGTTTTATCCCCCTCTCAGTATAAAGGACTGAAGAGGGGCCCAATTCTCTTTTGGAAGTGTTTCTTAGTAGAAGTAAAAGTGAGCCTTTCTCTGGCTCATTGGAATGGTTTCTAGAATGGCAAGGTAGTGGGGGTGGGGGAGGAAGGAGTCAGAGAAATAGATTGGTTGGTAGAACCACAGCCCAAATCTGCTCTCCACTACATGAAAAGTTTTCCCTCTACTTATTAATGTCTCAAGGGTGTTACAGAGACCATTCCAGTCAAAAATGGCAAAAGGTCATATTTCACTTGGTCTAGAGTCTGCAACACAAATATGTCAAGCCCTTATATGTTAGCAAATGGACATTTGACTTGGGCGCTCTTGACAGTTGAGGTCTTTTTTGAGTAAGTATAGATGGGGATGATGAAGAAAAACATCAGCAATAGGATTCTTTGGCCTTGGAGAATAAAACACAGAACAGTAATTCAGAAATGTTCAATCCAGCCCTGGCCAAGAGGCTTATTTGGTTGGAGTGTCATCCCATGCACCAAAAGGTTTCTGGTTCAATTCCTCGTCAGGGCACATACCTAGGCTGTGGGTTCCATCCCCAGTCAGGGTGGGTGAGGGAGGCAACTGATTGATGTTTCTCTCTCACACTAATTTCTCTCTCTTCCTACCTTCATCTCTCTAAAATCAATAAATATATCCTCAGGTGAGGATTTAAAAAAATGTTCAATCCATATGAATTAAGATGACTGGGAACTCAAAGTCTTAAGTTTTTTGGTGATTTCACCAGAGAAAGTAGAATCTCTCAACCAGGTGGCTTTCTTGACATACTTCAGTATGAAAATTGGTGTTTCATATATTTTGTGTTTCCAATGTGTGTGAGCCTTCTCTGTTTATTTAGCATTATTAAGAAGTTACACTTTTACCAAACAAAAAACATATGCAAACACCTGTCAGGTCTTCTGCTTTCATGTTTACATTAGAAGGCATTACATCAATCATATCGCAGAAGAAAATCTATAAGCATTTTCCAGAAATTTGCATAATGTTTTCTGATTAAGAGAGGATGGATGCTGTCCAACTGGGCTGAATGACAAATTCACCAGAAGAAAAACCAAATGAAAATAACAACCTGGAAAAGACAGTCTCAGCACAGATATTGACTTTTACCGGAAAAGTTTTTTTGAACTGAAGTGAGCTGGTTAGGTGCTATCATGGTTGTTATTGGTTATGAAATTGAACCAACTTCACTGGGCTGAGGCTCTCAGAGAGTGTCGTCACCTGACGGAGTTGCCTGCTTAGCATCGGCAAGTGATGGGACTTCCCAAGCACGGAGAGAACCAGGAAAGGCTGCTCCAAAGTTGACTTTTTTATTTGGGTCCTTCCACCTTCCAGGCCTCCAAATCAATTGAAGAGTCTTAGAGGTAGAGACATGGGCAATAAAGTAGGGCCACCACACCAAGGAACAGAGAAACAGAGGAATTCAGAAAGGTTCCAGCTAATTCATTCCAAGGCTAGAGGTTAATATCACAACTGAAAAAATCAAATTGGGTGAGGGGTGGTAAATGAAAAGGAAGAGAAAAAGGAAGACTTTTTCCTAGAGGGAATTAAAAGTATGGCAGCATGGCAATGACTAACTTAATTAAAAAGAAAAACATAGATTCAAAGAATGAGGAAAACCTACCACACTGCAAATCCAATGCTGTCTCTAATCGAATTTAACAGTAATATAATGAGATTCAAATGTGTAATTAAGAAAATTATTAAAAGGAATGCAGAAAAAAAGGAATGAAAGTACTTATAAGTTTTATTATCTACACAATTGAATTTTTTTCTTAAATAACAGGCACAAATGGAGAATTGAGGTATGCGAAGAAGCACATTTTAATAATTTTCCTTATGAAATTGCAAAAACTGGGAGAAAGTTAGACTTTGATAGATGCAAACCCATCTCTATAGCCCTCTCCACTTCATCTATCCCCTGTTTCACACACTTCCTCCCTGACTACCGAAGAGGAACCTCCGCGCACTCTCTCCCCTCAACATTACCTGCCGGAGGTTGCGCGTCACTTTAACATCATGCCAGGCGTTGTCATTGAATTTTCCATTCACTGGCTCCACGATGGCCTCAAAGGCCCCGGATCCCAGGTTAATGACCAAGGAGACCGCGCCATCCTTCAGAGCCAGGTTGACATAATCAGCTGACTTTCCCGTGTGCAGGATGAGTCCATTCCGCTGCCAGGTCTTAAAGGAGAGGGTGATTTCGTCACTGCTGCTCTGGATCGGGTTCTGAGACAGGTCGTAGCACAAGTACTCTGAGCCTCGGAAAGTGGCCACATTCTCCTCTCGAGCTGCAGGAAGGAAAAGAGGAAAGCAGTCAATCAAATACTGCCTGGCATAAGTCCGTAAGTCAGATAGATTTCTAAAAATACCAAAGAGAACACCCCTTTATGGCTGACCCCAATACTATGCTCCCTCCAGCTCTTCCCAGAAGACTTAAATCTAAGTACCAGAAAAACCAGGAGAGGAGGAAAGTGCAGAGAAGTTCTATATTCAAGGGTAGAAACCAGCCCAACAGTGCAGGAGGGTTGGCTGCCTTTCCTTCAAACTCTCTCAGAAAAAACTAAAGGTAAATTTCCATGCAAAATAATAAAGTAAGGTTTAGATCACTTTTGTTTCAATGGTAGCTTTTAAATGCTTGGAGACATGAGCTGGTGTAAAATGTATAATTAACAGTTCTGACAAAGGGTGTGTTTTTTTTGGGGTTTTTTTTAGCTCTAGGTAACTTTTATTGACCAAAAACTAAAAATCAAAAGCCTGAAAGATTTGGCTCTGATTCGGATCCATTAATAATCCACTTAACATTGGTTTTCATGGTAGTGTCCTCAGTCCAGTGGAACGTGACTGAGTTGTTAAATAGGAGGCTGTACCTGATCAGCAGGTGAGGAAAAGGGAACAGAATGAAATTTGGTAATATGCTATGACAAGACAGTAACATTGCCTTTAGACTCCAAGAGACCTCTGCTCTAGGGGTCTCCTGTTTTAAATGGCCCCTGTCAGACCATCTCTCCCCATAGGACTAGGAGTTCACCAGGCCAAGATGGCATTCCACTGGGCCACACTCTTTTTCAAGACCATATTCCAGATAGTGGGATCGTGTAATTCATTACTCCAAAGCTCCAAGTCTGTTTCCTGGGCTTGTGTAGGCCTCTCCCCTAGATCTATTATCCGATGGAAGATCATGTTGTCAATGTGGGAACCTCAAGCTCTGAGGGCAGCCATGGGGGACTATTTGTAAGGCTTTCACAGAGTTCAGTCACATGAGCTGGGACACCCATGTACATTAGTACCAGACCTATTGTGATAGGGGATGGAGCCAAAGGTGAGAAGAGATAGGAACAGGACACAGGCTGAGGACCAGAAGGGCTGGTTCTCCCTCTGCTAGCATTTCTCAGTACAGAACTCCAAGGAATCCAAAACTTCTGAAATGTGAACCTGGCTTACCAAGATAGTTTCAAAGGTGCATTTTTCAAGGTAAGAGGATGGAATGTACTAGGTGTACCGGTTAATAATGCAGATTTTATAATCAAAGGAAACACGATAATTTCAAGAGAAACAACAAAAGTGCTTTATTCAACATAATGTCCATCGCTACCTACACATTTCCTCCATCTTTAGGTCATTTGTGGATACTGTACCAATAGAACTTTTCTTGTTTTGAGGCAAATCATTCAGAGACCCAATTTTCTACGTCTTTGTATGTTTTGAAGTGCTGCTCAGAAAGTGCATGTGCTATCAATCAGAACAACTGGTAATCTGAAGGAGCAAGATCTGGTGAATATGGCAGGTGGGTTAATACATCCCAGGCAAGATCTTTTAACATGCCTTTAACTGGTTTTGAAGTGTATGATGGTGCATTATCATGAAGCAAAATTACATTGTCGTGTCTTCTGGAACATTCTGGTCATTTCATAATCAAAGCATGGTTCAAATTGATTATTTGTTGTCAGTAGCAGTCAGTATTAATAGTTTCACCTGGTTTTAGAAGCTCATAATACACATTATCTTCCTGATCCCACCAAACCCAGAGCATTGTTTCTTTCAGAAGTGATTTGGCCCTGCAGTCATTGTTGATGGTTGACCTAGATCAACTCATGATTTTGTGCATTTGGGATTCTCAAAATAAATCCACTTTTCATTGCCAGTCACAATTCAATGCAAAAATGACTTTCTCTCGTGCCCTTGAAGCAACATTTTACTGATGACTTTTTGGTTTTTCATTTGTCTTTCGTTCAGTTGATGTGGCACCTATTTTCCTTTAAAATCTGTCCCATTGCTTGTAAATGACAGAAATTGTTTGCTGAGCAACATTTAATCTTCCTGCAAGTTGTTTTTGAGTTTGACATGCATCTTCATCCAATAATGCTTGTAATTGTTGGTCTTGAAACTTTTTCGGTTGATCTGGACATTCTGTGTCTTTTACATTGAAATCATCACTTTTAAAGTATTTAAATCAGCGTTCACAAGTATCTTGACATGGAGCATATTCACCACAAGTATTCACCGAAGTATTCAGCAGCACTTTTCTTCAAAATAAAGTAATAAATTAAAACTTCCTCAAATGCTATTTTTTGTCATGAAATTTGACATTTTTAAGTGTAAAATATGATGTTAATACCTTCAACAAATTTAACATATGAAGTTTTGAAGCTTGCTGTCAATACAAAAAAAACATACATATCAAATCACATTTATATCAACATATGTGTAACTCCATCTATTGGGAAAAATCCACATTATTAACTGGTATGTCTAGTACTTTATTTAATCACTAGATGCCTGGTGCACGAATTCGTGCACCAGTGGGGTCCCTCGACCTGGTCTGTAGGATGAGGCCAAAACTGGCTCTCCAACATCCCTCAAGGAGTCCTGGATTGCAAGAGGGTACAGGCCAGGCGGAGGGACCCTACCAGTGCACAATTGGGGCAGGGAGGGATGCGGAAGTTGGCCACTTGGGGATGGACTGTGAGAAGCCTCCAGGGAGTGTCTGGCTTATCTCATTCAGTCCAGATTGGCTGGACTCCAGCAGCAAGCTCACCTATTGGTTGGAGCATCTTCCCCCTAGTGGTCAGTGCATGTCATAGCTACTGGTTAATCAGTTAACTGTCTGCCCCCCGGTCAGTGCACACCATAGCAAGCGGGTGAGTGGCCTTAGCATATTATTAGCATATTAGGCTTTGATTGTTTAACAGCTGACCAGATGACCATACAGTTAGTATATTAGGTTTTTATTTTATATGATTTGTTGCTTTGATGTATAATTTTGACACACCACACTTAGACTTCCATTTATCCTCCTACCCTGCCCAATAGCCTCACTTAGAGTGTCCAGCTTCCTATTAGGGTTTGTTGAAAGCTACCAAAAGCATTTCATTAATGAGAAGAAATGAGCAACAATACAGCTTCCCTTTAAAGAGTGGGGGCTATAAAATAAGATTGAGAGATTCTATTTTCCCTTCTAGAATTACATGTCAGCCTTATCAACCAAAGGCAATTCTACCTCAACTCAGATCCTTTTCAACCATCACAGCCCTTGGTCAGTCACTTAAATGAAATAAGTATTTTCTTATTATGAGTTAAGAACTATAAAGGAGTCAGTCACTCTTATAATGTGGAGAAATAACCACCCACTACACACTATTAAATTAATCATAGTATCATAACAATATTAAAACATGAACCTCAAATTCATACTCCAGAGAGTTAAAGAAGAGATAAAGTTTATCCTGTATATTCTTGGTGGCCTCAATGACATGTGTCTGCCTGCATATTTCTGTTTGCACATACACACTGTTAAAGGGATCTGTCCACTTATAAACTTACACATCTACACTAATAAAAGAGAAATATGCAAATTGACTGTACCTTTGTAGTGCCCACCATCCAATCAGGAGTAAGGATTCAAATTAACCCAACAAAAATGATGGGTTAATTTGCATACACAGGCACCAAGCAGCCAGGGATGTTCCACACCACCCCAGCTCCCCTGGGCCTCTGGGCAGTGTGGGAAGGTGGACAGGTGGCTCTGGGCCGGAGCGAAGGTGGAGCAGGTATCCAGGGGAAGGAAGGCCCATTCTTGCACAAATCTTCATGTATCAGGCCTCTAATATACTATAAGGAGCAAGTACTACTCAACACATAACCTCTGCCTAATGTATTTTACTGAAATAGCCCCCAAAATTTGTAGAATAGAAATTTGACACTATTGGCATGTTTAAAATAAATCTAACCAATGCTCTAAGTCCTTTGTCTATAGTCATAATCTCTCCTCTTATTTCTGAAGAAATGGCTCTGTTAAAATGCAACTGGACAAGTCCTTGTTCAGTAGCCCTAGGTTGACTCTCACAGAATAGAAGATAGCAAATCAAATGAAGTCATCACCACTATGTTCTCTTCCTATAGACACAAATGTGCACAGAGCCAACCACTATGCCTGTCCTTGGCACTACACATGGCATATTAATGGGGATTTTCTATAAACATTTAAGTTACTGAAAAGATAAATGAACAAGGAAAGGAGGCCTTTAAATAGAATCTTAAATTAATCATGTGCCCTTTAACAGGGAAGGCTTGACACAGAACAGCAAGGCACTGAGATATTATTTAATGTGCTACATGGTACTTAATATGTTTCATATAATTAGACCAGGGAATCTGTAAGAATAGGATTTAGAGCTATAAGGGATGTTAGAGATTGCCCAATTTAATGTCCTTGTTTGATTAAGGAAGAGACTGGTAACTAGGAATAAGTGAGTTGCCTAAGACATTATTATTCTGGATTTCTAGTGCCTCTGGATTTTCTCTAAATATCTGTTACTTTTTCTTTTGCCCATTACTCTGGATATACTACATGCTCTTCCTACTCTACTTTTTGAGGAACATGAATAATTTCATGGAACTGTGTACTGAATTATAAACTGTCCCACAGCTTGCATAAATGGAGCCAAAACCCTACTTTCCCCCACCCTATATAAATTACACTCTTCCAACAAAAGAAATGTGTCCCTTCCTCCCCTGGAATCTGGATGTGTTTAAAACAAAAGAACTTGTCTTATGTGGAATGCCGTTGAGGAAAAATGACCTCATTGTAGAGAAAAGAATATCACAATTAATAAACAAGAAATAAAACCAATGTGAGAAAAGGGTCCATATAAGACACATGTATATTTATGCAAATCTCAATGCAAATTAACCGAAGGTAGCAGAGTGCATTCTTTTGTAAGTATCTAATAAAAAACTGCTGCAACAGTTTAAACTTTCCCAATCTCTCCATTCAATGATAAATCTTCCCAGTGTATCTCTTTCCTATACAGGAGGAGATCATCAAAGCACCCCAGACCCTGGGAATCTCTCTCCACTTGTCAACAAACAATAGGCAACTGAAAGCTACTCTGTGAATCATATTCTAGATATGCAAAATTACATCATTTTAAATTCATACCATGCTGTCCTGATTGATATGGGGAAGAGAGGCACTGGCAGTTCATGACCCATTCTAAAAGAGCCAGTAAGGGGCCTGGTGGGAGAAGAAAGAGTGAGGACCTTGAAGAAATTGTTCTTTTGAACACTCTCACAACTGACCTATCCTCCTAAAATCTCAATCTGTCTTAATTTCCTTCCAGTAACTAAGGTTAGAGCACTTGCTTTCTTATCACCTTGAAAACCATACTAAGCTGACAGTGAATATAACTAAAAGGTATAAAACCAAACAGTGGCAAACCCATTATTTCTAAGCCCATTCAATTCTCCAAACACTCCATTAGAAAAATGTAATACTGCTCAAAATCTGCATTTCTATACTTGGTGTTTACACTGGGAAGGAGGTTAAAGAGACAATGCAGTCACCTTGTATGCATCTGAGCTAAATAGGTAGAAAAATGAATGCAGAGGATTATGTAACACAGTACACAACCGCTTAGCATAAAGCTACAGCTTGGCAAGAGGGTAAGCATGGATGTGGCTAATGGACTGTTTAGATCATTTAAATTATATCATTCCAAAAATTGCGATCAATTGCATAAGTGCTAAAATAAAATATTATTCTCACTGCATAAAAAGCAGAGCTCAACTCTGTATGACAACAAATCATTTAACCATTATTTGTAAGTGTCCAATTGATTAAATATTAGATGCAATCTAGACATGTGTAATTCAAAATTTTAAATCAGATGTATAAGATATATAAAGTCTTGAACTTTCAAATGGTTTATTAACCCCAGTACTGGTAAATACACTGAGTGGCCAGATTATTATGACCACACCATCAGTATTTTGTTGAGCCACCTTTTGCCTTCAACACTGCAGCAGTTCTTCTTGGCATTGACTCCACGAGATATTGAAATGTGATGCAAGGAATCTGACACCATGCCTGATGAATAGCAATGTCCAGTTCTGTGAGATTTGATGGTTGTAGAACCAGCTGCCTGATGACTCTTTTAACTTCGTCCCACAAATGCTCAACTGGATTGAGATCTGGTTATTGTGGGGGCCACCTAAGCAAGGTAAAGTCTCTCTCATGTTCTTGAAACCACTCCTGCACAATATGAGCACCGTGGCATAGCACATTGTCTTGTTGGAAGAAGCCATCTCCATTGGGATTCGCCATCAACATGATAGGATGAACTTGATCAGCAATGATACTTAGGTGCTATTCAGACGTTGTTCCACAGGAATTAAAGGGCCCAAATCATGCCAGGAAAACATGTCCCAAACCATAACACTGCCCCCACCAGCTTAAAGGGTTATACTCGTTAATGTGGGGTGCATGCTTTCATGCTATTCCCACCAGATTCTCACTCTGCCATCTGCATGATGCAACTGGAAATGTGATTCATTGGATCACATGACTTTTTCCAATGCTCGACTATCCAATCCTTGTGTTTCTGTGCGAATTGGAGACGTTTTATCTTGGTAACTGCAGACAGCAAAGATGTTCAAACAGGCCTTCAGCTTCCATATCCCATACAATGCAGTGTATGGCAAATTTGCCTACAAACATCAGGTGGTCATAATAATCTGGCCACTCAGTGTGTGTGTGTGAGTGTGTGTGTATATACACATACATACATATATCTCACATTCAAAGACTGTTAAATTGTGTTGTTTACCCATATCTTCAGAAAAAAATCTCTTCTACTATTGTGGTAAACAACCTGCTTCCCTATTTATAATAGTCTGGCCCTCTAGCAACTTCAGCGTGAAATTATAGCTAATTTGCCTACAAACGTCAGGTGGTCATAATAATCTGGCTACTCAATGTATCTATAGCATTAATAAGCATTTAATCAATTCTATTTTCCATTTTCTTCCCCCAAACAAACACCCAACTGGTAATTTATATAACTTTTTTTCTCTGAGAAATTCCAAAACAGATTAAAATATTCCCTATAATGATTTTTTACTATGCAATCTAAGAATTGTGGAGAAATGCATATCACTGTTTTGTCAGGCCTGTAGTTCCTAATAGGTTGCTATCTTAGGCTTTAAGATAAAAAAATATGGACTTTATTCTGAAGGATATGAGGAAATACTGCATAAATTACTGAGAAACTTGAAAGTCCCATATGTATTTTTAAAAGATCACTTTGATAGTAAACTAGACAAAAGAGAAAATGGAAGACAGAGAGCCCTAATGATGACAAAGAAAGCACTGAGCCCAAGACATGGTGTACACAAAGCAGAAGACCACATTTCCATAATTATCCTGCTCATTCCAGGACAGTTAACATATGAGAAAACATTTGAAATACTTTTCCTGGGGTTGACCGGGACTGGTTTGACCTGGGTGGTGATACAGTTCCCAAGTGAGGTTTGCCTTTCACTGGGCAAAAATAGAAGAAAAGGAGTCCTAGAAGAGACAACCTGAGGAACCAAGAGTCAGAGATGCAAGCAAACCAAAGACCATGGGAGGAAGCCAAAGTTTGGATAGTAATATCTCAATGCAACCATGGACAACTAAGGGTCAGGGGTCAAAATTAACACATTGAGGGTGAATCACAACCATTCTTGTGTTTTCATATTATACAGTGTTTTATATAAATGTTAAAGGCATGCCTTAAAATTAAATACCCATTGCATTTTGAAGTTATTTATTACATGTTCTTAGAAGCTAATATCATTTTAAAGTATGATACTTTGTAAAACATTTTTTTGTACTCATTCAAATAGAAACTTATCTGGCCACTGGGTAAAGCTAGCAATAAAACTACTGTTGTGCAATGTGTTAAAAGACAAGGATAGAGCATCCTACATAATAAAGAGGTAATATGTAAATTAACCCTCATGCCCTCACAAGATGGCTGCCTATGACCAGGCTGGCAGAGGGGTTAGTGAGGGATGACCAAACAACTGAACAAGCAGGCTACGTGGGGTGACCAGGCCGGTGGGGGTAGGGGGGGCATGAGGGGCGACCAGGCCAGCAGGGGTGTGCAGTTGGTGGCAACCAGGCCAGCAGGGGGGGCAGCTGGGGGCAATTAGGTTGGTGGAGGGCAGGCAGTTAGGGGCAATCAGGCCAGCACAGAGGCAGTGAAGGGCAATCAGGCTGGCAGGGGCAGGCAGTTAGGGGTGACCAGGCAGGGAGGCAGGTGAATGATCAGGAGTCAAGGGTCCAGGATTGTGAGAGGGTTGTCCGACTGCCAATCTAGGCCTGATCCCCAAGATCAGGCCTAGACTGGCAGTCAGACATCCCCTGAGGGGTCCCAGATTAGAGAGTGTGCAGGCTGTGCTGAGCCCCCCCTCCCTCCAGCCCCCGCACAAATTTCGTGCACCAGGCCTCTAGTTAGACATAAAAAAAGAACATGTTAGAATGGGTAAAGAAGGATCTTAAGTCCACTTGCAAACATATATTCACCTTTTAAAATATCATATCCTTCCAAATACTTAATTTTTATTAAATTGATTGGAGTGGCATTGGTTAATATGAACATAAAAGTTTCTTGTGTGGATTTATATGTTACAAGATCTGTTTATTGCAACAGTGTGCCCACCACTCAAAATCAAATCTCCTGCCCAAATACTTCCTTAATCATGATTTTTGTTCTCTCAGTACTCTGTGAGGTCACTTTGCTATGATGATGTCACTGTAAGGAAGTGGAGGCACACAAGAGTTTAGACAGTTTATACAAGGCAGAAGGAAACACTTCTGCCAGTTCCAAACCTCAGCCCTCTAATCCTCATTCCTTGATTCTTAGTCCCACCACCACCATGAGAGGAACACAAATCCTCAGGAGTAGGTGTGTAGGACCCTATATATGGCATCCTTGAACTGTATAAAGTCCATTGTGTCCAGAGGAGAAACCACTGACAAGAGGTCAGAGCCCACCCAGGCAGCAGGGGGGGATCAGGGAATGGGCTGATTCATACTGAGAGGGTCACACTCCCCACCCACAGCAGAGAGCCTTAGAAACGGAATATTTAAGTACCACTTGGAAGAGCCTATTAAAATGCTTAGGCCTCTAGGGCTGTCCCACTGGCCCTAGCAGAACACCTGCTGTGCCCCCGAAAGGAAGTGGGAGCCAGCTTCCACAGGATTTGTCTCTGAGACCTTGGCAACACTGCCCTCATTTTTAAATCTTTTGTCCTTCAATTGGCTTCCACACAGCAGCACAGCACTTTAGTCTGCACTGATAAAAAGATAACCCTGGATGACCATCCTGGACTGGCCCAGCCCACCCTGGAGCCAATGAGGCACAAAATCAAATGGGCTGCTGCCACCCTCCCTGCCAGAGAAAGCAGTGGCCAAGGGCCCTGGAGCTGGCTTGCCAACTCCTTTCCTCTGATCCATAGAACTCAGCAGGAAAAGCACTGTCCCTCCTCCACTGATGCAGCTGCTTTCAGGTTCTCAAGTTGTGAACTGATTATGTATCACTCAATCTTTCTGGCCACTGCTTCCCAGGCAAAGAAGCCCTGATGATGATGAAGAAAGCACTGAGCCCAAGGCATAGGATACACAAAGCAGAAATCCACAATTCCACAATTGTCCTGCTCATTTGGGTGGGGTTAGGGGGCTGCATGTTCACTCCATTCTGAAAAGTGCTTCGAGTTAAGCCAGCAAAGTGGTAGTTGGCTGGCAAAGGAACAAGCTAAAGCAAATATGAGTTTGTTCTTGCACAGTTCTGTTTTCTTTCCATGCTAAGAATCTGCTGAAAATCCAACATCTGGAACAAGAACTCCCACTTCTATGGGCCTCTTAAGAGCTGTGCTGCTGAGCTGTGAGATGATCATATTTGTAGAAATGAGGGAGAAGCAGAAATCATTTTACTAGAATGAATTCTACTGTACATCACCTGATGACATTACCTGCTAGAATTTGTGGAGGAACACAATGATTGGGTAAGAAAGGTTAAAGACCATACAAGCGACTGCACTTTTGGTTCTTTCTGCCCCATCTTCCTAAGTATTTTAGGGCCAAACAAAGCATCTGAATAGATGAAACTGCAGAGTTATTCCCCTAGGACGTGATCACTTCTTTACCTGCCACATTTCCTCATACAGGTACTTTTAAAGCAGAGCACACCAGCAGACAGCAAACTGTGTCCCTATGCTGCAAAACACTTGGGAAATCTGACCCCCTAAGGCTGTTTCTAGCCCTGGTCCTCAGAGCCCCTCCATAGGAAAGATGCAGCAGAGAAATAAATGGACTTTTCCACACTGCCTGGGTCACTTGCTAGCCTGAAGATGCTTCTTGAAAGTGATGAGAAGGAAAATAGTAAATCAAGTTGTCACTTGGAAAATAAACAGCCAGGATCCTGGTGAGAGAAGCTGCCTCACTTCATAAAAGAATGGGCTAGAAAATCATGCTTCACTGAAATCACTAGAAAGCTAATGGCATCCTGAAGACTGGTATTGCTCTCAATTGCATTACAATAAACATTAAATTTTCTGGTCATTCATTTAAGGAATAAGTATGTGCAGGTGCCTACTGTGCACCAGGTGATGTGTGCAGTGCCGAATGCATTTAAGCTTACAACAACTTTGTCAATAGGAATAATTAGCCTACACTTCACTGAAGAAGAGAAACTGTAAAGTTACCCAAAAAAGTCATGAAGGCCTACTAAGTGCCAGACTCTGATGTAGACTCACAGGGCACCCATCTGAAGCTCAGAGTGTACTAGGACTACAGATTTGATGACATGGAATGTAATGAAAAAAAGCTTTGAATTGAACAGACCTGAGTTTGACCACTAGCTCTAGAATTCACCTAACTTGATGGAACTTGAGCTTATTACTTAATTTCTCTAACCCTTAGTTGCCTCATCTACAAAATGGGAATAACTATAGAGCATATTTCATAGAGTCGCTATGAGACATCATTCAGAAGTTCATGGCCCAGTTCTCAGCCACAGACATGTTATCTGCTACTGCTGTTGTGGTTGAGAATGTACACATAGCCCTGACTGGTTTGGCTCAGTGGACAGGGCATCAGCCTACGGACTCAAGAGTCCCAGGTTCAATTCCGGTCAAGGGCATGAACCTTGGTTGTGGGCACATCTCCAGTAGGGAGTGTGCGGGAGGCAGCTCCTTGATGTTTCTCTCTCATCGATGTTTCTAATTCTCTATCCTCTCCCTTCCTCTCTGTAAAAAATCAATAAAATATATTTTTATAAAAAGAATGTGCACATAAACAAGTAATTAAAACTCAATGTAATGAATGTTTAATAAGTGATATAGGCACACAGAAGAAAAAAGTAACTGACCCTGGTGTTAGACAAGGCTCCATACAGGAAGTCAAGCTTAAATTGTGTCTTGAAGTATGAGTTTATCACACAAAGGAGAAATACATTTTTAGTTAGAATAAATAGCATATTTACTGGAGTGGACATTAGAAAATCATGGGGTGTTCAGGGATGGTGAGCAGTTCAATGTGGCTAGAGAATAGGGCATGGGTGCAGGCTCAAGATGCAGGCTGGGGACTCATAGGCCATGTTCTTGAGGCACTGGGATAGGGGAAACAGCAGAGGAGAACTTCAGCTCATGAGGGGCACAATTATATTTGTGTTACATCAGGGGTTCAGTAGACAGACAAATGCCTAGAGACGTGAAGAAGGAACCAGAAGACATTTCCAAGGTAGAATACATATTACTAAAAAGCCAGGGCCTGAGGCAATAGTGTTGCATATGCCTGCCTGCCCGCTTATAATAATTTATGTGATATGCTATCCATTTTATTTTTTTCTTAACCACCAGATGCATATGAGTCACTGTAATTATGTTTCTTTCACTACCAGCTTCTCATTTTAATTGTGGATCAGTCAACCAATCAAGCATTAAACATACACAATGCACTCTATCTTATAGAGGGAACCCCATTTCCCATCTCCATGACTCCATGAGAACACCCCACACACACATGCCCACTCTCCAGAGGCAATAGTTTTGGAATAACATTTCTGCCTTCTCTCTTTTTCTCACTTAATCTCTCCAATGAGAGGAGAAATGACTCATCTACTCGGGGATATAGTAAGAATCTGAGACCAGGGGTCCACTTTTCTTCATTAGGTGCTTACTATTCCTGTGTGCCCTGCCTTTCTCTCTCCTTCAGATCTTTCCTTGTTACAAGGACAGTGAGTTCTCTTATGGCTCCCCCTTGTAGTAAAACCTATAAGATTAAGCTCTGCCTCTGCAGAAGAGGCATGTGGTTTTCTAGTTCTGCCTATGGCTGGAGGAAAATCACAAGGAAGTCAAATTTGACAGCAGATGAAAGCCATATTATCTGATCCAGCTCTACCAGCAACAGAACTGATGTTTGGATCCTGGGACCTGACCACCAATCTGAGTCTTGTGTCTATTCTTCAAGTGATTCAGAATGCTATGGCTGTTACCTCATACAGCCAGTCCTTGGAGTGCTTTCACTTTGATTGGTATACAAATGACACATCTAGAACTACATGAGTAAATATATTGATTATATCAATATTGATAAAAATCATCTCTGTATCACAGTGTTTACTAATACACATTTCTTGAAGTTACACTAGCATATGGGTCATTAGCATGATGAGGAATTTAACCAAGATCACCTTCCTGGATATAAGTTTTAGATTTGTGTTTTGACATTTTTTATTTTTAAAAAAATACAGAAAATGCACGTATACACAAATCTACATATTCTTACACCTTTGGCCCATTTCAAAAAGAATAATGTACATTTTTCTTATACTGCTTCTTTTATCAAGTTATAATAAGTAAGGCAATTATACTAGAGTACCAAATGCCCCATTGTGAGACTATATTCTATGGATTTGGTGAGGACAAATTACTAGGTATACAGAGGTGGGAAGAGACAGATAGAGGATGATAATTTTGATACACACAAAATTAGTAATAATGAAGATATCCCAGCAATTCTAGAGCAGGAACCAGATTATCTGAAATGTGTGTGTTTTTTAATAGTGGCACATATACTGACCCTAACTGATACCTAATGTAGATGCTCACTGTACCAACGCATACTGTTCAGAAAGGAATAAAAAAGTCATGAAAGGGTCACAGAATTCCAGAAAACTCACACAGCTATTTAGATATTTTGAATTAGTAAATATGAACTTTTAAACCCACTTGCACTCTTATAATATTTACACCTGTAAAATCACTCTTTTGTCTAAGACAAAAAGAAGAATCCTCCATAACAAATTATAACCATTAACATCAGGAAATACCTTGGAGGATAATCTAATCTACCTCCTGCGTCAGTAAGTCTTTATCTAAATTATCTTATTAGTGAAACTACCCACCTGTAGGCATCCAAAGAGAACAAAACTATTTGGTGTTACGTGGAACCTTCTACAGATATGTTAGGAGCTCAAATGATTCCTAGTGCTGAGAGAAAAGGAGGTCTAGACACCACCATGCTTCATTTAGGAGATAAAACAGGGAAGTTCAGGTGTTACATATTTTTACCTTATATTTCTTTCATTCAATTCAAAATATATAGAAAATAGTGGTATAAACTGTGGGTGGGCAATAAATTTTACACAGTATAATCTACTTGGGGATATAGTAATAATCTGAGACCAGGGGTCCACTTTTCAGCTCTAGTCATATGTAACAATTGAAAAACATATAGAGGAAATCTACCAACAATTTCAGGTAGCTCTTACTTCTGGGTAGAAAGAGAAGAAATGGAACGAGGGAGGTATTCATAAAACTAAGTCTTTATACAAGGATATAAAGCAAAAATGGCAAAATAGTAAAATTTGTTCCATCTGGGTGACAGTTAAATCATTGTTTATAATATCCTCTATTATAGGCTCTAGACTCTTTCACATTTGAATATAGTCTATACTTTTAAAAAATTATCTCTATAAATCATTCTGATAAGTGCCTAATCATCTTGAATGATTCTCAGGTTATTTTATATATGATTGAGGAGTCGATGTCAACTTCTCAACCATATTCTTTGAGCAGCAATTTTCATACCTTTTCAAAATCTCCCATGTATCCCAGAATGTGTTAAATAAAAACTTGTGGAATTGAAATGAAATGCAGTTGAACTGGTCACAGTGGCTCTAAAGTCCTCCTGTTCACTGGCTACTTTCCCTACTCCTAGAGACCAGGGACTGGGCATCACAGAGTTCAACCTGGCTTCCTCAGGGCAAAGGGAAGAGATGCTAGTGGAAGCTGAGCAACAGAGGAGACACCTTCATGAGTTGCCATGTGTTTGATAGCTACATAGCAAATGCTGAGAGTCAAGCAAGGCTAAAGTCCGGGGTAGGTCACAGTACATCTCCACACTCTTTTTCTCCACAGCAGAATAAAATCTACCTAGATCTTTAAGAAAATCCCCACTGAGAAACCTGAATTTCTGCCCCTCCCTTTGGCCTCCCCTGGCAGGGGGCAGCCCAGTTCCTCCTTTGTTAGCACTGAGGGCTCTAGCCTGTAAGTCTAGACAGAATGGCTTGTTAAAAGGCCTTGGAGTCAATGCCTGGACAAGATCAATAAGGCTTTTTCTGACACAATGAAAACTTTCTGTTTTGTTAAATGTGGCTAATCTACCATTTCAGCAGTACTCTTAAAGCTTTCAGTGCTGAGAACTAGAGCCTCGGTAATTAAAATTCTGTCCAGAGACACAAACTGAGGAACCTGGGCCATGGCTGCTTCCACAACTAGGTGCCGCTGTCCTTTTCCTCCCAAGGAAATAAATGTGGCAGTGAGGAGATGGGAACTGATAATGATAAAAGTTAAAACTACCCCATCCCAAAGTTCTCAAAAAGGGACTGATAATGTCCAAGGTCTAAAGTAATTAAATAAAAGGAGGTGAACATATGAGTGGGTGGGTGAGATTGAAAGTGAATGGGAAGGAAAGAGTTCTTTAAAATTGAGACCGACTTAAAAATAAGTGATCTGATTTAAGAAGTCTAAATAAAGGCGAAAACTGTGAGTGATTGTAAATTCAATTATAGCACCCAATAATAGTGTCCATAAAACTAGAATAAAGTGTTTATTTCATTTTCATCACTTATTTACCTCACACTATTAGAATTTTTTCTACAGGTAAACTTTGTTTTTGCAATAGTGTAACAGGACATTAACATTTTCTGAATCTGAATTATGCTCCAGACTTTCAAATACAGAGAGCCTGTACAAACCAAGCATAGTGTTTGACACGAGTTAACCAAGACTTGTGTAGGTGATTTAAGTTAAGAGATCTAAACACTTACCACTAGAACCAATGTATTAACAGAGATAATGTATCTGTGTATTCATCTGTCATCTGAAAGGAGAACTTTTTTATTCAAATACTTGGTATAGTTCTTATTTAATTCTCAAAAGCCCTGGGAAATAAAGTTTTACTAGTCCCACTTTACAGATGATAAAACTGAGTTTCAGAAAGGGTGATATACTTGTACAGTACCCCAGCTAAAATGAAGCCAACCCAAATATAAACCAAGGTCAACCTCCAAATAATATATGCTTTCCAATACATCATGCTGCCTCCTATTGAGGATCAGGTGACTTCTGAGAAGATTTCCTCCACTGTAATTTCTATGGGAGATGAGCTATTCATTTCTTTTTATTACATTTTGTTTATTTATTTATTTTTAAATCCTTATTGTTGAAAGTATTATATATGTCCCTCTTTTTCCCCAATTGACCTCCTCTAGCCCACCCCCACCACCCAACCCAGGCCTTCACCACTCTATTATCTGTGTCCATGGATTATGCATATATGCATACAGGTTCTTTGGTTTCCTAAAAATAGAAAAAAAGTAAGAAAAGAAACCCACATTTGCTTAGCATATTACGTCACATTTTCTAAATCACTTGCAAATACAGTATCTAATTTTTTAAATATATTTTTGATTAATTTTAGAGAAGAAGGGAAAGGGAGAGAGATAGAAATATCAATCACGAGAGAGAATCATTGATTGGCTACCTCCTGCACACCACCCACTGGGGATCAAGCCCACAACCCGGATGTGTGCCCTGACCTGGAATCAAACCGTAACCTCCTGGTTCATAGGTTGATGCTCAACCATTGATCTATGCTGGCTGGGCACAATATCTACTTTTGTAAAGCACCCTTTTGCAGCTTTTATGGGAACCTCTATCTGCCCAACAAGGCTACATTTTTCAGCAAACATTTAGATGTATAAGCCATATACTTCAGGATATAAATATATAAAGAATGATAGAGAAATTTGTGAAAATTCTGTACACTTGCAATGCTGGAAATATGTAAATGCTTTTTTAAATACTTATGAGAGCATAAATAAGGAAATCTACTTTTGATACATTGAATCTAAAATGGCAATCCTCTTCTAAGTCAAAATGATTTTCAAATCATTTACAGATGTTGCCTCACCCCAGCAAGCTCATAGAAGCTGCAGGGCCAAACAGCTGGACTCTGGGTTATGACACCAGAAGCTAAAATAAGAAACATGCTCAGATCTTGCAGAGGGGAAAAAGTTGATTTATTATTTAAAAGAGCACACAAAACTGAGATTGTAAGACTCTCTCTTAGAGAGTCAAATGGATTCCATTTTGTAGTTTGTATAGCCCTTTATGATGTATACTTAGAGTTCCTATGATATCAATAAAATAAATGCAAGTAAGGTTTATCATTGAAATTGTTTATTAATGGGTTATGATAAAATAATAAATGATTTGGATATACCAACTATGGTTTGAAAAGGTTGCATGGGAAATCCTAGACTTAGAGAAACTGTAATATTTGTATTTATCATCAACTGGTCAAAGTTTTTGACCATACTTTATAGGTGAATGAATCAGAACAAAGGAAAGTTAAGGAGGCTTAGGGTATACAAAACCACTGCCCAAAACCTAAGAAAACAAGGACAGCTGGCTAAATTCTGCCAGATGTGATGAAATCTATTCACATAGATATCAGCAAAGATGGATTTCCAGATGGTGGCCATTGAAGTCTAAAAGGAAGTTGGCTGAATCTCATTATCTGATGTAAAGGCCCAGAAACTTAGTCTAATCTTTCTCCAGGAGGTGATTATATCATGAAAGACTGACTATACCCACTAAAATGAACCTGTTATTGAGGTAGACATCACAAGACCATCATCATCATTTACAGTGAAAATTTCTACCAAAAAACCTGTAGTCCACAGACTTGGATTCAACCATTAGTTCCCAAACAATGCTCTCAATAGTTTTTGCCAATCTATGGTTCAATTAGGAAAATAATGACACTACAATATGTCTTTCAGTAAAAGCAATTTATGCCCTATACATCCATGCAACATATAGATATGTGACCTTCTCTATGCCACATACTGTGCTAGGTACTGGGAACATGGAACTTTCATTCACTCCTTTCTACTTTTTTTTGGCTTGGGAATTTCCTAGTTCATATAAAATGATGAAGATGAAATTTGATGCTATGAGTTGGCTATACAATATTGTGCTCCTTCCCTTTTTTGTAAAAATTTTCCTGGTCCACAAAATCTAAGTTTGAAGACCCACTGAATCAGAGAATCTTTGTGTGTTGTCAATCAAGTTTTGGCTAAAACATTGTATTTCCCTTAAAGGTGGTTTACAAGGTGCTTCAGGGAGTGTAACCAACTATCCAAATTCCTTGGGACTAAAATTCTCTCAGGATATGGAACTTCCCATGCTAAAGCAGGAACAATCTCTGAAAAACCAGAATGGTAGGTCTGTCTACCTGGGTCACATGTCAGAAGGTTTAAAAAATTAAGCAAATCAAATAAAACTCTCAACTCAAGTTATTGGCAAATAATAGGCTTAAATTAATTGGATACTTTTGTTACCTGTGAATTTCTCACCATTTTGAACTTGACATTCTGGTTTTTGAAGGATAAATAATAACATTAAGCATATAAGTAAGTTATTCATTTCTATGATATATTATTTTTATGAACTTTAAAGTCATCCTAAGAATAACTTGACTCCCTTTGAGGATTCAGAAGGTTCTTTGAGAATTCATGGTACCTCAGAGCTATCCAGTTCATTGCCAGTTATCACTGTTCACCACCATAAATAAACAGCTTTTGCTTTCCAACTGTTTGAATTTGAGATCATAAGTGTCTTCTACAATATAAGGAGATAATTAGGTTGTATGGAATGATTTATGCAAACAGTAGTGTTCCTTCAGGACTTACTAGGATAACTTCAGGAATAGGGAGAAACTTGACAATAGCTTCAGAAATCATAGCCTCTGGTATACTCATGTTTGGCAGGAAATGGTCGGTCTGTCATCTCTGAGTGCTGCTCATTCTTCTTCTCCACCCCACTACCCAACTACCCACTCCTCAATCAGCTAAGCCACTGCCTGCTGCAGCTTTTGAGCATCCTTCAAAGATACTGGGCCACTTCACAAAAGAGCAATAATACACACTGCTCTCAATTGAAGTAGAAAAATAAGAAGACATAAAAGAAAGGAGCTGGTAT
Organism: Murina feae; assembly: GCA_004026665.1. NCBI lineage: Eukaryota > Metazoa > Chordata > Mammalia > Chiroptera > Vespertilionidae > Murina > Murina feae. Next base: position 36,995 of record PVJC01001485.1, read on the forward strand.
TTACTATTTCCCTACTAATGTGCCTGGCCCAGTGAAAGGCCCTTTTCCAATGTTGTACTTCGAATTCTAAAATGACTTCAGGGTAGGCATATTACTATAACTGTTTATGTAACTGGAAATGCCCCCAGTCCCTGAGATGGGGGTGATGGTAGTGGTGATAATAATAATGATGGTACCAGAAACCATTTCTGTCAGGGCCTTAGCTCTGATTTAGTATTCTACAGATAATATTTAATATAGTCTTCACAACAGCCTATTTAGGCATTATTGTGTGTAGTTGTCAAAGGGGGAAGCTGAGATTTAAGAGCTCAAGGCTATCTAACTAGAATAACAAAAATTGACAATGAAGGAATTTAGAATGTGATGAGATGTGGATCGAACTTCAATCTCATTGTTCATCCTACTACAGTAAGAGATTTTGTATCAAAGGCACTAACCTGAGGTCAGGAGCTAAGCAACCTACCCTGTGATCTTCTAGGGGCTCTGTGTTTGCTAATCTGGACAACAACCCTCTTGGATGACTCTCTCAAGCTGGTTCTTTTAGTTCCCTTTGCTACAGCAAAACAACAGAACTACCAATAACGACACGTCCTACATGGCCAACATTATCTACCAAAACCTGTCTCCAACCATTACTGTGCTTGGCACCAGTGAGAGTCAGGTAAGCACAGTTGACTATGTGTTATGTGAAGCTTTTAAGTTACTCACTTATTCATTCTTTTATTCATCCAGTCAGCAAACATATATTGAGAGCACCATTCATGTAGTAGGTTGACAATGAAGACAGAAGAATTTTATCAGAGATTAACATGTCATCTTTCTAAGGTAGGCTGAGAGAGTAGCCTTAAACCGGATGATTAGGAAGAGTGAACAGGCTTTGAAAACACATAAAGAATTATGCAAGTTGGTGGTATTATTATCTATATAACTTTTTCTCTTTTTTTTTCCCGTTCCAAAGGATGTCACCATTTCTTTAAAAGTTCTGCTGTATTCATCATGAATCTTCTTGAATGATGAGTTCCAAGGACTCTGATTTTGAGTTTATAGCTCAAGGCATTTAGAGAAAAATGAATTAACTTGTTTTCACATCCATGTCCACGGAGAGATATGCTCCTCCCTTCTATTTTGCAGGTAGAGTCGGTAAGGTGAACTTTAGCTATTAGCAATGGAAGGTACTTTTAAAATCACATTGTATACTTCTTTTTATAAGCCTGGCATAGTTCAGTGTTAGTCCAAAGGAATTAGCAATAGAGTTAAGACCAAAATCTGGGATTTCTGACTTTTACATAAATGATTCAGTTGCAAAGTAACTATGAGGTCGACACATGAACCTGATAACTGAAGGCATTTCAGAAATTTAATCTCCAGGATTCTGGGAGCCTACTGCCCAGTTTTAGCAATTCTCCAAGGCTCCCTGAAAGTGTGTCTGATCAGATGCACATGGACGTCAATGTTCTAAAGTCACCAGAGCTGGCCCTGGGTAGGATCTGCCCACTGAGAGGGGCTCCACAGGTGAGTAGTAGACTGACTGCTCAGTGCTCGCATGACTGAGCCAGTCTCTTGAGGCTGGTTCCCTTTTCTACTCCCTGTGCTTCTTTTTCTCTTCCCCCTGCAGCAGTGGAGACTGACTTCAGGGAGAGAGTGCTGCTTAATGACTCCAGTGCAATATACTGAGCCTTATCAGCAGTGCCCAGCCCTCTCTGACAGCTGACCTTTCCCACTGTACTCAAGTCCAGGGGAAAACAAAAGCACCAAAACAATTAAAAGCAGTAAAAGAAGAGGGAGGAGGGGGAAAGAAACTCTAACCTGATGCAGAGCAGCAACAAAGATATTTTTAAAAGAAATACAAAGGAGGGGAAACAAAGAGAAACCAAGCCAGCGAAGATGACCAAGCACAAGAAGATTGGATTCCCCCAGTCCTCTTTATTTCTCTTCCTGATGGCTGCAGAGGCATCAGAAGGCTGATAATAAATCTGAGAGCCATACTGGTGAGAGCAAATAAGAAGGATAAGGAAAGGAGAAGCTGTGGCATGCAATAGCTTGTGATATAAAATGCAACTCCAATCTTCATGAGCCCTGACAGGCATTCCAAGTGGTCAAGATGCCCTCGACCACAGAGTTCTCTGAAAGAGAATCTCTTTGTCACAATGACACAGGTGAGTCAATCACCTTGAATGGCCTCAGACCCACTCCTCATGGCCTCCTGTAAGCAGGGAAAGACTTCTGAAGACCCAATAAACACATCCCTTTGTCATTTTTGCTTCGCAAACTGCATCCCTTTCCCATCTTATCTGAAATACATGGATAACTTTTATCTGAAACTGACATGAACTATATTTTGGGAGCCCTATAAACATCCATCCATGGAGAGGTCAGAGCATTCTCAATATTTTGCAATAAAATTGTAAACAAAACAAAACAAAAATGTGTCTAAAGGAAAAGGACTTATTTTTAGAGGAAAAATAAGTGAGCCCATAATAACTGTTTTCTGCAAATCTGTGAAAGACATGCTTAATGTCCTCATCCATTTTGAATCTGACATGAGCTATACAGACAAGGGTGCTTTTTCAGACAAAGCTGGGTCTCAGTTCCCCCACAGAATGAGAGCTTCACAGTCATGTAAGAACTTGTCATCTAACAATCTATATAAAGGAAGGTGAATCTGCAAAAAGCTGAGTGTTGCTGAGGGTCAAGGTCCACTTCCCAGGGTCCTAAGTGGTACCCTAGATTCAGTTGCTCCAAATGATTTGTTCCATTATAGGATGCTTTTCACTGGCCATAGAGCTATCCTATTTAATAAGATGGTAGCAACCCGTTCTCAGCCACATGCTGAGCATCATGCTCACCTCCTTGCCTGGACCATCTCATGGAACTATCTCAACTTTGACAGACAAGTGCTGCAACAGTGTCTATTATATAGACATGAAGATTGAGGTTTTATGATCTGTCCATGGTGGCTGATAAGGGCCCACAGTCAATTTGGCTGGCCCCAAAGCCTTCACTCTTTACCCCTGCCCTACACAGCCTCACCAGGTAACCTCGCACCTCAGGCACAGGTGAAGTGACATGAATCACTTGATAAGGTATCTGAAGACCCAAGTGAACTTTAGCCTCCTAGGGATTCAGGCCAGGGGGAGTTCTAAAGCTATGGCTAATGGTCCAGCATCATTTCTCCTTTACTTCCTGTGTACTACCTGTCTAGATGTGAGAAAAGCTCCCTTCAGCTCCTGTGTGTAGAGCCTTCTTTGTCCAAGTCCTTCTCAGAATCAAGCAATCCAGACTTATTCCAAAAAGTGCTTGCCTCCCTGGAGAGTTCAAGAAGGTTGACAGTAATCTCCCTTTGGCATGGGACATAGGCATCTCTGCACATCATCACCACAAGCTAAGTTAACACACACACACCTAACCTCCCTTGACAAAGCATCGTGCTGTTCAGCATCTTACTTAGATTAATGCCCTTTTGAGGGCATCAAAGACCATATTATGTTAGGAACATAATAGTTACCTCTCCACATGAGAAGATTTTAAGAAGGAGACATTATTTAATCCAATGGAATCAAGCTATAACTGTGAAATTTCAGGCATCTGAAGGACAATTTTGGTTGGTTGGGAGAACTCCTTGAAGTCCCCCAAATCACATCTCCTAGCAACTGCCACTTCTGACTCTGTATCATGCTTGCCCTGCCTCCAATGGAGGTAGAGAAAGCATTTTGACTACTCAGCTATATATATGCAACAAGTCTGTAGGTGTCAGCTCTCAACCACAGCCAAGAGAAAATCTACACTGGGCTGCAAGCCAAGAAGGGGGCACAATAATAAACGATTCCTGATGTGTCCATTGGGTGCCCAGCCCTATAAGCTCCTTTCTACTCTGTCCTTATTATTTACCTAGTTTCATGATGTGGGGCACATGTGACATGTAGACAATGGAAGAGACTGTGGCCAGCCCTTTATTTTCTCTGTATGAAGAGAGGTGCCTAAAATGTGTCAGCAAACAAGTCAACTTGAGAGTTGTCAGGTGTTTGTGGACAAAAAGAATTTTCACACATTAGACAAGTCTTTCTTAAGAAAACAGCCACGCGTTTAAACTCTTCCTCTCTGCTGGAAAGAGGAAAACTTAATAACCAAGGCTACTGAAGAATTCCAGAGAACAGAACCACAAGTGCCCCTGACCTCTGAGTGCTGTAAGCTAGGAGCAATGGAAAACATAGCATTCACAGAGTACAAAGAGCGAGGCAGGGCTGAAGCTGCCCAACTGCTCAAGCATTGGAGTCAGAATTCCATCTTTTCTTAGATGTCATCTGACTTTTCAGCAAATTACTTAACCTCAGTTTACTCATCTGCAAAATTATAAAAATACTAGGGGCCCAGTGCATGAAGATTCGTGCACGGGGGTGGGGTCCCTCAGCCCAGCCTGCCTCTTCTCACAGTCCGGGACACCTCAGTGGATGTCCTACTGATGGCCACAGTCTGGCAGCAGAGGCCCAGAGCAGGCGCTGTGTGTGTGTGTGTGTGTGTGTGTGTGTGTGTCCCCACCTGGGTCTGCCCCCAGTTGTGTAGGAGGCTCGGAGAAGTTGCCACGGGTGTGTGCCCGTCTGATGGGGGCCTGCCTGCTGGCGGTGCCTGCTCACAATCCAGATGGCCACAGGCCACCAGAGGTGACCCTGCTGTTGGAACCTGCCTGCTGGCGGTGCCAGCTCTTGATCTGGATGGTGAAAGACAACCGGAGGCGGCCGTGCTGCTGGGGCCTTCCTGCGGGTGCCTGCTCATGATCCAGATGGTGGCAGGCGACATGAGGCAGCCCTGCTGCTGGAGCCTGCCTGCTGGTGGTGCCCCTGCCGACACTCGCCCTGCCCTGCCGCTGCTCCATGGCTGCCAGCTTCCATCTTGGCTGGGTTAATTTGCATACAGTTGTTCTGATTGGCTGGTGGGCATGGCTTGGCCAGTGGGTGTGGCTTAGGTGTCTCAGAGAAATGGTTAATTTCCATATTACTCTTTTATTAGAGTAGATAATAATGTGTAAGTCACAAGCTTGTTGTGGAGACTCAATGACATAATGTATGAAAAACCTTTAGTACTGTGCTGGGATCATTAGTAAATAATAAATGATACCACTTACTATTAGTAGCCTATGAAAAATTACACTTTAAATCTTAAAACAAAATAAGCCTTTCCAGTTACATCAAAGGAACTTACTGCAAAAGCATAATCATTTCTAAAACAAAGCTCCTGCCCTGCAAAGTTTACTAAATAAACACATGAAAAGGCTGAGAAATAGGAGGTCCAGAACATTTCTCCACAAATCTTGCCAACCCTCAGCCTTGCAGGAGGAGGAAAAGCACTTGCTAACCCCAACTCTGTGCCCAAACCACCTCACACTTAAAGGAGTGCCCTGTTGGTACCAGGATAAGATGCCACTTTAAGAAGCAGTGTTGGTTATAAGCTGTAAGAGAGTGTAGAAGCCAGGGCAAGATAGTTCTGTGTTCCTAGGATTCCTTTCCAAAGCTCCAGATTTCTTTGTGGGACCAAAAGGAAGAGAGAAAATGCTGAGGGATTCCCTAACCCCACCTGTATATCCACTGGCCGTAGCAAAAGTGTTCTGCAGTATCACAAGATAAATGGACTGAACTTTACATAATAAAGTGCCCAACTCCAAAAATCATCACAGAAGAAAAAGTCTGCAGAATGTGACATGAGATATACCAAGGAATCCTTACAGTACTTCCACCATTGCCATTCTGAAATGTTGGTTTATCATCCTAAATCATCCCTGAGTCTTGCCTTGGGTAGGGAATGAAGGCAGTGGATGCTACCTGAAAGACGGTCCAACACAGGACCTACAGAGTGGCTCAGATTTCCAAGTAATCACTCATTCAGCAGGACCACAGGGCACTGATCCAGCATCATTGCCTTCCACCCCTCTGCTTTTAATTACAGAAATAAATTCCTTTATTGCCAATCACAAGTCTCATCTCAGAGAATCAATGTTTTAGAACTAATAGATTGTAAGTCTACACCCCCCACTTAAATCTGCCAACCCCACTGTCATAAGTGTCCAAGTACCCAAATTCATTTCAGAGACATCAGTCCATCTTGCTTGAAAGTGGCAGCTTTTAAAAGCTATACCAAATAATAGATGCAAATGAGGAAATGCATCAACACAAACAGAGGGCACTGCAGTGAAAGTTAATTATTCAAACAAGGACAACAGTGCTTACATATAATTTAATAGAATGAAATCTCACTAATTCCTCCTAATTGGAAGAAAGATGGGTATGATTGGATTAAAAATTAACAAATATTTTTTAGAAGGAAATGCTGATTTAGTCTCTCCAAGGATATAAGAGAATCTTGCAAGCAATTTACAAAATGGATATTCCTTTGTAATCAGTGCATTTGTTATTTGAATGCAAACAATTACCCTGAATTATTGGGAATTGGTACTAATTTCCTGACTTGACCCCACAGTACAGAGTAACCATTTTCTTTTTTTTGTTTTATACAGCCCCCCCCCCCAAACCACACTATGCAAAGGTAAATTTTAGCTTAATGGGACTAAATAAGGAAAAATGTAATTAGTGAAGTTTATACCAATGTCTTATTGAGGAGAGGAAACTGCTAAATGTCTTATTTCCTTACATTTCTCATCTGTAAAACAAAGAACTTTCTCTAATAGCTTCGTATAACAGACAGCACATGCAAAAGCAAATAGTGCTCTAAAAGATATCTCCTCATGCTCCATATGTTGCTAATTCTCTGCCTTTCTAGTTCTGGACCTAGACTAAATTTGACTCAAATTCAATCTTCACCTGAGCCCATGCTATTCCTTACCCCAACAGCTTACAACTCAAAGGAGTTAAACATTCCTGGAAAATACTGGAAGTTCCTTACAAAGTTGAGAGGAACACAGGAATCTCCACCATCACAATCCCTCCCAAATTAATGGGGATACTTTGTTTGGCATCTCCTGGGGGAGGGGGTTTGAGAAAAGCTCTTAACATTTAACCTCTGTGAACTTGGGAAGTTATTTAAACTCTATTGGGTGTAGTAAAATAATAACTGTAGGTCTCACCTGGGATTCTAGTGAGGCTTATGAAATAATACACATAAAGAAAGCATTTAGAGCAGATCCTGGCATACAGTGAGCACTTGATGACATCATCATCACCATCACCACCATAACCACCACCATCATCATCATCATCATCATCATCATCATCTTCCTTTTACTTTCAATGTCATTTCCACCACCCTAAACTAAGACAGTCTTTTCATCTTCCCCCAAACACCAACACGCAATTCTCCTTAGAGAGGGTGTGCCTGCCTTATCAGTGATTTCTCCTCCTGCCTTATCTGCTGCTCTGAGATGTGTTGGCATTCAGCAGAACCCACATGTACCTCTGATAAAGAAGTGTTGGTTTGCTAGCTGTTCTATATTGATGTGTTTACTGTGAACAAAGACACAAGAGGGAGGGGGAATATATCAGAAGCAGTTCAAGCAGGTTATTTTTCTAGCTTCCTAGTACATTATCGGCATGCAGCTCAGGACTGTGCTAGCCACACATTACGTACAGGGCCAGGACAATACCTCAGTAAACATTCTATCTGCATTCGCCTAAAATGATAAAAAAAAAAAAACAAGTGTCTCAAAGTTGGAATTATTTCAAATGCACTATTATCCTCCTTTCTTCAGGTCCCACCATCAGTATACAGACTTGGAGCTGATTCCCAAGGCAATAAAAACAAGAAACCCCATGCCTGTAAGAGAGCTCCTAGCCTTTACAAGGCAAGTACGTTAGCCAGCTTGGGCTGCTATATCCTGATACCAAAGACTGGGGGGCTCAAATGACAGACATTTGTTTCTCAATGTTCTGGAGGCCAGGTCATCCAACATCAAGGTGCTGACAGATTATCTGGAGTTTGGGAAGGGCCCTCTTCCTGGTGTGCTGATGGCAACCTTCTTCGTGTATCCTCACAAGATGGAGAGACAGAGCCCTTGTGTCTCTCTTTCTCTTTTTATAAAAGTATGAATCCTCTATGGGGGTTCCATCCTCATGACTCTACTTAACCTTAATTCCTTCCAAAAGCCCAACCTCCAGATATCATCACATCAGGGATTTGGGCCTCATCAGGGAAAGGACACACACATCCAGTCCATAGCAGGGAGAATAAATGGATAATTCAAAATATAATTTTAGGAGCAGGGCCTTCCATATGAAAAGGGGATGGTGAAAAGATGAGCTTTTTATCTCTCTAACATCTTTTGATTCTCAACTGAGGTAGAAGAGGAGCTCTGCAGAAAATGCCAGTGGCAAGACAAGACTTCTGGCTTCTGAGTGTGGAAACGAATTCTTCAAGGAGATGATCTTAGTTGCAACAGTAATGGGTTTGAAGGTCAATTGTGTAAGATTCCAAAACTGATTGGTAGAGCATAGTCACTGCTTAAGGGAGTCAGATATAAAGTCACAGGAATAATCAGAGGGCAGAGAGAGAAGCAAACTTCCTGAAGTACTAGTGTTACTTTCCTTGTTAAATCCCTACAGAAGTCTCCTTCTACTTGAACAAAGTAATTGCTTTTTCTTCTTTGGCAACAAAGCATTTTTAAAATGTCATTACTCTTACCTGCAAGTAACAGGATAACCTTGAACAAAAGCATTTATTATAGATACATAAATATTATAAAAAATAATATATAATATACATGTAAGATTAATTTGATATAATGACAAGATTACATAATTGAATTTTATCTACACCTATAAAATAGTAACATGCAAATTGGTGTCACTCCACTATGCCCATCAGCCAATCAGTGTTATGCAAATTAACCAAAGATTGCAGTTAATTTGCATACACAGGTGCCAGCAAAGACTGAAGACTGAAGAGAGCGTAGAAGAAAGCCAAGTGTTGCAGAAGGAAGTGAAGTGGCAGAGAAGGGAACTGAGCTGAGGCAGCAGACACGGTGGAGGGAGTGAGGCAGCGGAGACAGGAGAGAACAAGACAGTGGAGACTGGATGGAGCGAGACAGTGGAGAAGGGAGGGAGTGAGGCAGCGGGCTTCACTCCCTTCTGTGCTTCACTCTGGCTCAGGAAGCCCTATTCTTGCAGGAATAGGTTGAGGAAGCCCTATTCTTGTAGGAATCTTCCTGCAATGGGCCTCTAGTTTTATTATAAAAGTTTCCCCTGGTCCTCAGTTTTCTCATTCATAAAAAGAAGAGAACATTACTTCTTGCATTGTTTGAAAATGAAATGAGATGATGAAACAGTACAGAGAATGTGCAGGAAGCTCACCAAGGTTAGTTCTTTTGGGAGAACATTCTCACCCAACTGTTTCCTAGACCCTGATGCTCAGAGTGCACACTTCCAGAGTCAGCATTCACAGCACCACAGTTTTCCAGAGGGACTATGGCTGCAGTGCATTTAATTCCAACACTGGTGAGCTGACACTGTCCTTCATCTGACTCCCAGCACCTTCAGGCCTGAGTTCTGAGCTCACAGTCTGGTCTTATGGATAATGATGTAGGTGAGCTGGCTGAATATGTGCCACATGGCAAAATTCTCCCACTAAAGACTCAGAAGAAAGAGCTTCATCAAATACCATTAGCACTTTGCTTTTCACTTCTCTGTTTTCTGAGATGTTTTATTTTTGCCAAAATCAAAGCAAAAGTATATGGAAAACTCTGGTGTGGTGGCCTAGGACATCTATATGCACTGAGAGCCCTGAGCTGGTCATGTCTTCTGATGTATGTGTGAGTCAAGTCCTCGCCAGAAACTAGGTGCTGTCACCACTAACACAGAGCCATACACCTTTCTGGCCGCTAACTGCCAAACATTAGAATGACAAAAAGAGCTGTAAGAAATGATAGATAGATAGATAGATAGATAGATAGATAGATAGATAGATAGATAGATAGATAGAATATTACATATATTTAAATTTCATAAATATCATATTTTTTTCATATATATATATATATATATATTTTTTTTTTTTCCCAAACAGACCTGTAGAACTGAGAGGACAATGATCTTCTGCTCTGACATCTCCTGTTATAGACTGAGTAGAGTGAGGCCCAGGAAGGTGAAAGGCTTGCTCAGAATCCACAAAGCAGCCTCAAACTAAGAACCCAGATCTGCTTCCTCCCCAACATGCTCCCCATCCTACTGACATAGGATGGATGAGCAAGGACAGAATGAAATAAGAAGTCTGAAATACATCAGAAAGCATCTTATATCCTTACAAGGAGATTCAACCTGGGTTTGCTGTAAGGCTGTCTGGAACATAAGGATTCTAAATGCCCATTGTGTAGCATAGAGCCTCCTGCCCAGCCAGCCACAGACATAGAAAGCCCAGCTCCACGCCCCAGTCCCCCTAACTGATGACACTACAATTTCATGGTGAAGTTCACACAGTAGACAGAACCTTCAGGACCCAAACAGCAGCCCTTGAGTGAAGCAGGCTGGCGATGTGGATTCTCTCCTACCACCTCCTCTCTTTCAGTAGCCACTCAATGGGGACCGGCTGTCAGCAATTTCCTTCCTCCAACAGCTGGAAGATTGTTTTCTGCAGTTAGCTGCCATTTGTTTCAATTATGTGTATTAATCACAGGCTTCATCCTTATGGTATTCTTCAGGGGGAAAAAAAATACCAGGGCTTTTGTTTTTTACCCAAGCTGCTTCCTCACTCAGAACCAACTTAGCCAATAGAAGGAGAAAGGGGAAATGGTAAGCCAGAGGCAATTTGGGTTCAAGTGCAGCAATGGGTGGGTGGATGGGTGGGTGCAGAGGACATCCAACCTACTGAAAATAGGCAGGCTGACAGTGCAATGAGGAGACAGTGACACGGCACCACATAATCTAACACCATAAACACACAGAGAAAGCAACAGTGGAATTTGTAATCATGGGAAAATCCATGCATTCTTTCATCATACATTAATTCATATATTTAGACATATATTATGCTCCTACTATGTGCCAGGTTACACACTCTTCCAGGAACCCTCAGCTGTGGTTTAAGAAGAACAAAGAGAACTGGGAATTATTTTAGAAGCAGAGTGACACTGTCTCACTCCATCCTTCTCCATCTGTGTCTTCTCCAGCCTACGATGCCCTCCTTCATTTTTTTATTTAACAAATATTATAGCAATCCAGCTCTGAGGCAGGCAATGAGCTCTGTGTTGAATATTTGCTGGTAAACAATGTTGCTATGAAACTTATCCTCATCAAACTTTCAGTTTAGTGAGGGAGATGGCTCTCAACAAAGAGGCCCACAGGTGGACATAAGTAGGAATTGTGGTGAGTTCTGTGAAGACAAGATCAGGGTGACACATACCTGAAATTAATGCAAAATACCATTAAATGTAGACTATAATTAACAGTTCAATTAATCCCAACTAGTGTGGTTCAGTGGATGAGTGTCAACCTATGAGCCAGAGGTCATGGTTCTATTCTTTGGGAGGGCACATGCCGGGGTTGTAGGCTCTATCTCCAGTGGCAGCCAATCAGTGAATCTCTTTCATCATTGATATTTCTATCTCTCTCTCCCCCTTACTCTCTAAAATCAATAAAAATATATTTTTAAAATATGAATTTAAAGAAAGATCAGAGAAGTATGATAGAAGAGAAATGTGGGGAGAATTAGAGAAGTCCTCTTAAGGAAGCAGGTTAATCTTACCAATGAGCACAAGTCAGCCATTGGGATGATGGGGAGAGAGAGACCAGCAAGGGCAGGAAAGAGCTTGATGAGTCTGAAGGCAAATGGGATGAGTGGATCAGGAGTGAGGAGAGAATTGTGTGGGATGACGCTGCAAAGGTGGTCAAGGACTAGGTCATACTGGGCTTCACAAATCTTGTCACAGAATGTGGACTTCATTCTAAATAATGCAGGGATCATGAAAGTTTTTTAAACTTACAGTGGGGTTGGTAGGATTCATATTTTTTAAAAGAGCACTTGAGTTGTTAATGTGAATAATCCATGAGAGGCGCTAAGAGTGAAAGAGGGAGGCTGTTGCTAGGCTTTTACAATTATCCAGGCAATGAATGATGGTGGTATACAATTGGATAGTGACAATGGTGTGGGTAGATTTGAGGTTTAATTTGGAGATAAAATCAACACCTGTTTATCTCTTTGAGCCCTTCATTTTCCTTACTTACAACAAAGGATCCACTAGTAATTGCCTTGTCCGCTCTATAGGATTATGGTGAGAACCTAGTGAAATAATTTTTGCAGCCTGACTTCTTTAGCTTCCTTGACCACCAGGATAGCATTTTGCCACAGCTAAATCTGGTATGCCCACCAGAGAACAGAATCCGTGGGAAGAGTTTCAGTGTGCAGGAATTCCAAAAATAAAGAAAACATCGCAAACTGGAGAGGAACAATACAGAATAGCAATTCTTGCCAGAGTAGCTTGGCTCAGTGTTTGAGCATTGACCTATGAACCAGAACAGCAATTCTTGTTTTGGTCACAGAAGCATTCAAAAATCCAAAACCTTGAGAGGGTCACTTTTCCAAAGTTACAGACCTGGCGAGTGAGTGGTCAGTACAGCTAAAACCAGCTGCCTGAACCACTGTACTCTTATTGCTTTGTCCACACAAAATTATGTGTGTTTCAAGGGGTGAGTGACTATATATTAAAAACCCCTGCTGTGAAACACAGAGATGTTCTTTTTATCAGCATGAGTCATTCCTTCTTTCTTATGATTAAAAAGCCACTGTATCTGTTACTCAGACTGCACCTCCTCTAGATGTCCATACACATTTTTAGCCATCCAGTTATTTCCTAATTAACCTTTACCAGAAATGAAAACAATTAGAATGTTCATTCTTGCTCCATCTGTAAACTTTCTGAGACCAAAAGAAAATCAGGAACTTGACTTCATATCTGCTCGAGCATTAGAGAGTCCACTAAGTAATATCTTAAGAGAAAATGAAAGCTGTAAGGAGATGCAACCAAGATCTAAGACAGAAATCTTTAAAAACACCAACAGTACTTGGCAAACATGGCTCAGTGGTTGAGGATTGACCTATGAACCAGGAGGTCACTGGTTCAATTCCTAGTCAGGGCACGTGCCTGGATTGTGGTCTCAATCCCCAGTAGGGAATGTGAGAAAGAGGAAGCTGATCAATTATTCTCTCTCATCATTGATGTTTCTATCTCTCTCTCCCACTTTCAAATCAATCAAAAATATATTATAAACAAAAAACAAAACAACAAAAAAAAAGCACCCACAGCTTAGAGGAGGGCTCCAGGTCTGGCAGCGGTGGAAGCTGCTGACCACCTAGAGGTCCTCACTGGCAAGTCAAAGAGTCCTTGCTCTGTGTCATGTCCTTGCTGTGTGCAAAGATTACATGATTACACAACAATACAATGGAAGATAATGAGCAAACCAAAGCATTAAGTTTAAAAAGTAAAAACAAAACAACCCAATCTTATCAACAACCTAGGCCAGTTGGCAGGCAGAATCTGCAAGAACCTATTAATATAAGTTAAGATCAAAAGAGCTTCCCTCTGAAATCCCAAAGCCTGGGTCTTGTTCTGAGTCTGATAAAGTGAGTAGGAACTGATGACAGTAGAGAGGAATGAATCCAGTTTAGAGACCAGTTTAGGGAAATCTGGGTTGGAATGAAGGATCTGACACTTGCTTACTCAACCTAGGGCAAATGGTTCAATTTCTCTGAGCCCTTTTTAAAATATGTAAAATAAATATCAGCACCAAGCTCTATGCATCTCACAGAGTTATCTCATCATCCAAACAAACAGAGAAAGTTTATTTGGAAATGCTTTGTCACTTGTAGGACATTATGCAAATAATTGTATTATTATATCGTAGAGACCCAGTGCACAAAATGCATGCACAGATGGGGTCCCTACACATGACCAGAAATCAGGGCCAATCAGGTTCCCCGCCTCTCTACCTCCCTCCTCCTCTTTCCCTCACCGTCTGCATCCACTGCATCCACCACCACCCACCCCCCGGTTCCCTGCCCCATCCTGGGGCCTGGCCCCAATCAGCAATCAGGACCTGCTGGCTAGGGGGAGGGACTGAGAGGTTGGCTGGAAGGCCCCAACCAGGTAATTGGGGTCTACTGGCTGGGGAGAAGGCCTAACCGCCATGGCAGTGGGTGAGTGGAAGGCTGATTGGAGCCTGCTGGTCGGGGGGAGGGGAGGGAGAAGGGATCTGGGAAGTTGGCCACCAGCCCCAAAGAGGGAGCTAGCCCTCGGCTCCCCTGGGAAAGGGACTATGTCTACTGCCACCCCTGGTTCCCCATCCCAGCTCAGGGGCCTGACCCTGATCAGGTGATTGGGACCTGTCAGCCATGGGGGGCGGGACCAGGAGGTTGGCCAGCAGGCCCCATTGTTGATCAGGGCCTGTAGGCTGGGGGCAGCTGCTGCACTGAGCCATCTGACCCCTGGTGATCAGTGAATGTCATAGCAACCAGTTGGTCCAGTAGTTCTGGTCATTCCATTCCCTATATCCCCATAAGTGATTCAGAGATGGAGGGGGAAGGGGAAGGAAAATGAAAGAAAAAATAACAACAACAAAAAAAAGAAGCTATTGGAGGGGATAATGGGAGAGAAATGAGGAAGAAAGAAAATTCTGCCATGGAAAAGAAGGAATAAAAAGAAATGGAGGGAAATAAAGAGAAATCAGTGAGGATACAGTAACAAATAAATCCCCCAATATGACAGCCTTCTGCTGAAGCATTTCATTTCCCCACAACATAATGGTGTGTTATTGCCCATTATCTGTTCTGTCAGCACCAGAGCAGAGTCGATATTAAATGAGGGGCAGCTGCATTTAGCTGCCGTTTTGTGTGTGTGTGTGTGTGTGTGTGTTTCAGCTGTCTTCACGTTGCCATGGAGACCTGGTTGTTTCTCAGTGATCCTGCCAGGAAATCAAAGGTGAGTCAGGTGGAGGGGGAAGCAAAGGCTGCAGGGGCAGGGGTGTCAGGGTGAGGAGTGAGAGGAAGGCCAGGGGGCAGGGGCAGGGGATGACAGAAGAAAGAACAGTACAGAGCTGTGTTGTCACGCTCTACTCATACCTGATAAATCAGCCATTTTGAAATCAGGATCTATATTCCAGGGCCCCTAATCTGCTGCAGATTCACCTTCATGTTTCCTCTCCACCCAAAGCTTAGTAACTGTGGGGTTCTGAGATAATCACAGAACCTTCTTCCTACTCCATCCACTTCTCAACCCAAACTCCCACCCCTTAACCTTGAACCTGGTAACCTGGTATCAGGCTTAGGAAATGCTTTTGGATCTCTGACTGTTCAGCAATCAGAACAGAAATACCAGTTGCACACAGGCTATCCACACCTGGCCTTGGCCCAATCCACAGATTTTATTTTCCAGAACATATTTATTTTTGCACAGCATTAGAGATTTTTAAATTCATATAGGACTTTAGAAATCATTGAGCCAGTAAGGTCACATATAAGAGAAGTAGGCTTGGCTGAGGGAATAACACAGACTCAGAGTGCCTTGCTATGAGGAGCTGGAAACTAGATTCTGCAACTGACAGGGGCAGCAGCCCTGGTGCTCATTAGAATCAGAGCCTGATTTTTCAACAGATTCTGGAAATTTCTATTTTTGAATAAAATAGCCAATTTTTAAATGTTGGCTCAATAGAACAAGTGACAAAGAAGTCACTAGGAAGAGCTTCCTTGTCCACGCTACACCATGCATTTGACTTCCGCTCTTGTCAATCACCACGTCCCATCTAGTGAGGATTCAGTGTAGAATATACACAAGCATGCATATAAATACATGCATGCATAAATTAGTGGACCTATATAGGTAAAACAGTAAAGAGAAATGTTTTACTACACACTGACATTTTGGTTATGCTGGTTCTATAGAGTGGTTTTGGGTGACAACAATAGTAGCAAGTCTCTCTTGGAAGAAGGAGTATTCTGGTTTAGATGTCCCAGACACAACTGGGAAGCTATGACATTTCAGACCTGCAGCAATAACTATACTGTTGGTGGACAGCAAGTGACTCTTATCCCAGACATACACAGATTAGATCTACTACCAACTCCAACATCCTCATGGTCCAATGTCAGTTCCATGTCCCTGGGCCTCTCTATGGCTCAACAATTTTCTCTTAGCCCAGTCTATTTTTCCTTCTGAAGGCTTAAAAAGCAGAATTTTATGACAATACTTACTAACCAACTTCTCAAGCCTCCCCTAATAGCTATGCCCCCAGATCCTGGCTTCATGGTGCCCAGAAGAGCACTTAGGACTGTTTGCAAGCCAGCTCTTTTATGTTAGCATCTTAATCCTAGGCCAAACATGTGCCCTAATGCCAGAGAGGCTCCGTGAATATCTGAGAATGTAAAAATGATAGATTGCCATTCCCTTAAATAAGCATACACATTCCCAGAAACCTCCATACATACCATGGCTTTAATCAAAGAGTAGCAACATAATATGCCTACTTCTACCATTACACAGATCTATCCAGTTTTGCTCAAACAATACATTTTATTGGAATAAATTTGATTGGAACATTCCTTATGATAAGGTCACTAAGCCAGTACTCTGCCACCTACATACTGGTATCCTTAGCCTCTAGCATGTGCTGAGCACACAGCACATCCTATATAATAAAGAGGGAATATGCAAATTGACCATCATTCCACCACAAAGAAGGCTGCACCCACAGCTGAGGCCGAGTTCCCATAATGAGCCTTAAGGAGCAATCAGCAGGGACCTGAGGCTGCATCCCCTCTCCCATGGGGCTTGACAGGGACCTCAGGTCACTCATCCCACCTGGCAGGGTTTTATGGGGGACCTCAGGCTGTGCCCACCTCCTGGTGCCAGAATGGGGGACCTCAGGCCAAGCATCCCACCTGGCAGGGCTTGATGGGAGACCTTAGGTCGTGTCTCCTACCCTGGCACCAGGCCAGGGGACCTCAGGTCGTGCCCCCCATCTGGCAGGGCTAGGTGGGGGACCTCAAGGTGTGACCCCAGCTCTGGTGCCAGGCCAGAGGACCTGAGGCTGTGTCCCATGCCTGGCAGGGTTTGACAGGGGACCTCAAGTTGTGCCCCCCTCCCTAGCACCAGGCTGGGTGACCTCAGGCCATGTTTCCCCCAATGGGGTTTAATGGGGGACCTCAGGCCATGCCCCCTACCCTGACACCAGTCCAGGGGACCTGAGGCTGCACCCCCAACCTGGTGGGGCTTGACAAGGGTGGGACTGGCTGCGTCTGGATCTAGCCCCGTGATGGGGGGCTGGCCAGGTCTGGGTCTCACACGATTTTGAGATACATGTAGGTGTGTGGGGACTTGACTCTGAGTCCCATAGTACACTACAGACTCTGACAGGAGGAAGATTTTCATATACATTTTACTAATTTTCTTTCATCTCTGACACTTCCATTATAGAAAAAGGGCAAATAGCAATATTAAAATATTTCCTCTAATTGATCCCCTTTTTAATGTGCACAAATTTGTGCACTGGGTCACTAGTATACAATAATAGTACTGACCTAAAGAGGGGATGTGGGGGATTTTCAGACTGCCATGGCTAGGTCAATGATCATAGATGAGGATGAGCCAAAGGAAACAAGGTTGCCAACTTGGGACAATGAGCCAAAGCCCAGGTTTGCCTAAAGAGACTGTTGAGTTTTTAAGACACTGATTCCATGGGATTAATAAAGGAGCCAGTTCAAAAGAGACAGGCAAAGAGGATGGGATGCTTCCCACAGAAGCCTAGCAGGAATGGAATCCATATTTTAGGATTCATCTTTGAATCCTCAAACTACTGATCTTCTTGTAATAAAATTACTGCTCTAGAGTGAAGGCTTCACATTAATAGAGATATCGCTGTGTAGGGAAAACAGACTCCGATGTGTAGGGAAAAGACTTCTCCTAGGGTTGAAATGGAGTTATCCCTCAACACCTCGAAAACCTATCAGAGGCTCCTCATGAAAAGTTATGTCAGCCTCAGACCCCACAGACAATGCAGCAGTGATCATAAAAATTGTAGGCCTGCCAACCAGAATCTCAGGGATTGATCTAGGAAGGATGGGGGCAGAATAAATAATGAGAACTACCTAAAGCTAGAGAAAATTAAGGAAAATGCTTCTCCTTCAAGAACTCAGGAAACACAGTTTCTGTTTAGACACTTACGTATACACATTACTTTAAAATAATCATTGTATTTTTTTTTTAAATTAGCCAATAAGAGCTTAGTTGGTTTGTGAAGAAGAATGCATTTTGGCTTTGCAACATAGAGTGTATGATATTTGTCAACACACTGTCAGATGTTAAATAAGAAATGCCCCCAATCTGGTAGGGTTGCTTAGTCTGTTGGAGTGTCGCCCCTAATTTCCATACACCATAAGGCTAAAGGTTCATTCCAGTCAGGGCACAAACCTAGGTGGCAGGTTTGATCCTCAGTTGGGACCCATATTGGGTATGGGGGGGACCCCATTAATGTTTTTCTCTTACATCAATGTTTCTTTTCTCTCTCTCTCTCTCTCTCTCTCTCTCTCTCTCTCTCTCTCTCTCTCTCTCTCCTCTCATCAATAAACATATCCTTAGGTGAGAAGAAAGAATGTCCCTGAGTTGACTGTCTCCTCTGAAAGAAAACCTTGGCTTCCTCAAAAACTGACTGCAACATGAAAATAGTAGTACATTTGAGTCTAAGAGTATTTATTGAGCACCTGAGACACTATGCTAGGCTGCAGGGATACAGATTAGAGTAAGACATGGCCCTACTCTTAAAGAGTTCACAGTCTCATGGGAGAGACAGTAAGTGTTCATTGAAATATAATGTGCTGTCAGAATACAGAGCAAACAAATTCAGTGAGACTAAGGAATGGGACAAAGATAGGAAGGGATAGTAAAACAGCTGAGCTAGTCTAGAAGAACGAGTAAAATGCTGGCTAGGGGTAACAGATGGAAAGCATGATCAAAGAAAACTTAGGTTGGCATTTTCTAACTAAAAGTGTCAGAGGAGGGCAGGGTCTTGTCATAAGACCACCAATGAATGACAGGGGGGAATAAGTCCAGAGATATGCATTGACAACAGCTTGTATTTATAGTACAAAACTATTTTTTAGGCATTAATGTGTAAAGATCTAGAAAAAAAGTGGTTATTGCTGTAAGGAGAAAAGATATTGCTTTGATTTTTCTATTTTAAAAAAGTTCATATTTTCTTCCAGGCTTAAACCCATGTCCCTCTTCCCCCTTGATCTTTTTATCTCTTTCCTTTTCATTCTCCACCTCCTCTTCACATTTTTGTGCTGCTTAATATAGCCATCATCTATCTTCCTTCACACATTTTGTCATTCTGCTAATCCTAAAATATTAAAAACCTAAAATATTGTAATCCTAAAATATTATAAACACACATACACACACACATCTACACACTCACATGCACACAGACACATGAAAACTCCATATGTTGACCTGAATGAATATTTTCTTATTCTTTTTGAAACTTTAATATCTTAAGAGAGAGAGGACAGGAAAGGGAGAGAGAGAGAAACATCAATTTGATGGCAAAGCATCAATTAGTTGTCTCCCACATGCCCTCCCACAGGGAACAAGCCTGCAACCCAGGCAGGGAATCAAACCAGCCACCTTTCCATGCATGGAACAACCCCCAACCAACTAAGCCACACCAGCCAGAGCTATTTTACTATTTTTTGAAAGGTGGATTGCACCACTATTCCTTTGAAAAGTGGTTCCAATATTTACATGTAGACATTTTTTAAAGCTTATTATTTATTTGGCTTATAGAAATAATACATACTTTTCATAGCAAATTTAGAACACAATTTCCTTTTCCATTTTCTCAAAAGTTTTTTGTGTTTTTTTTAGATTTTTTTCCTTTATTAAGGTATTACATGTGTGTCCTTATTGACAATTTATACACTGATGAAAATAAAAGACTTTCCCAACTTGTTAAATATGATTTATTATTATACCACCTAACACATGTGAAATGTGATTCTGTTTGTTTTTGTTTGTTTTTTTTAAATCCCAACAAGTATAGATGTTTAAATATAACAGTTTTGGCTTGTGTGTGTAAAGGGTGTAAGATGAGTAAAGATCTGATAGAAAAAGATCTGTGGTAAGATTCCTCCCATATTTTTCATCACTATGTATAATAAAGCTCCTTGCCCAGGAGCATTTTTATGTGACATTAAATTCTAAGATCTCACAGGGTTCATTTTGATCTGACTGGAATGTCAAATGAGGGGCAAGACCCAAAATATATAATTCACTTGGATTTTCCCCCTCTGGATTGCTGTTAACATTCCAAAGGCATCACTCAAATAGAATTTCTCTCTCCTTGCTTTATAGGGCATTTGCTTCCAGCAGAATCTATGTTAGAGTTCAGCCTTTCCATCTGAGCTCCAAGAAGTGCTTTAACTTAGACAATTAGATGTCAAGATACTAATGACTTTTTGTTCCTGGTGACATCAAAGGTGATTCATCTTATCAAAATGCAGTCAATTTCCTCTTGAGATCAAGGGAAGATTATGCCTTAAAACTCAAAAGAGGCAAAGACAGCTCCAAGTCATTTTGTGGGATGGAAAGTGAGAAGCTGGTGGAAAGAAAATCAAAATTTTCTGCCTTATGCTAGGTCTCTGTGGAACCAGACCTCTGGGGAAAATGCTCCAAGATAAATCTTTGAATGTGAATCCCCTAAACTCATGACCATGTATTTTCTGAATCTGCTTTAGAATTTTCCTTTAGAGTTGAACATTATCCAGCTCCTCGACACACCAAGGCAAATGTCAGAGGCCAAATAAAGCTGATGAAAGAGCCTGAACAAGAACAGTAGGGTAGACATAGAGAGGAAGAGTCAGCCTGAAAAGATATTTGGGAAATAGAATTACAAGACCTGGTGACAAATTAGGAGTAGAGGGGTGGATGGGATGAGCAAGAGGAAGAACTACAGGTAATTACCAACTGAGAGAGTAAACAAAGCCTTCCATTCTCTCCATTCATTTCTACTCTTCTAACAAGAAATAGAGAAGTAGATTTTGAAGAGCAGAGAATGAATTCACACTTAGATGTATTATTTGTGGTACCTGGGGGACAAGTAGGTGGAGATGTCTAATAGGACACTGGAAACAGCAGAGTGATTCAGGCTGGCAAGTGAATTTAAGGCTCACTGGCATCGAAGTGATGGTTGAGATTGTCCAGAAAGAGAGTATTAGGAGAGGATAAAAGGGGCTAAGGACAGAACCTTTGGGCACACAACCACCTCATAAGCAACCAAAGGACAAGCTCTAAAGGTGAATTATGGAAGAGGACAACCAGATGTCACAGATGCCAAAGGGCAAGAACATATATTCACCTGGAAAGGAGGTGGTTCTAAGGCTTCTCAACTATGTATCAGGTCTGAACATGAATAGCATCAAATAGAGGAAAGAAAGAGGATTCTAACAGGAGAAATGACACACATTTCTGACTTTATTCTAGTATGTGTGATAAGGAAGGTTGTCTTTAAGTTGGGGCATTTTTAGCCCCAGCTGGTAGGAGCCACCTGCTCCCGGATAAGACCCAGCCAACTCCCCATATGTGATAATATGTAAAACCAGATTGGGTATGAAAAAGCTTGGCAAGAGGAATTGGGTCAAACACTGGTGGCTCCACTGCCGGGCACCTAAGACCAGTGTTGATGTAGGACAAAACTGGGTAATGACTGAATTTGTTCTTTATGTCCCTTCCCCCACCACCATGTGGCACACTATTCCCCTAAAGTACACATAGTTGGATCTACTGGTACTTCAGCCATCTGTGAGCTGGGAAAGAAGGACATGGCTTGGAGTATAGGGAAGTGTTCCCAAAAATTTCTCAAGTCACCTCATCCACTGCCTGGCCCAGCCTGCAGGTATAGCTGATCTTCCCACCACCACTCAATATGCCTCTGATCATGTGAACCAATTCCCTCCTGCTTATTCTTTCTCTCTTTCCTATCCATGTAACTCTTCCCCACCACATACCTTAGAATCACCACAGATACCCTGGTGTATTAGCTCATGAGAGCTTCCCAAGGCAAATGAGACTTTTGCATAGTGAAATCTGGTTAAATATTAAACATTTTGTAAAATATATGACTGTTTAACCATGTGCTGCACACCTGAAACTAATACAAAATAATATTGAACATAAACCATAATTGAAAAATAAAATTAAAACAAGTATTTTTAAGTCAGCAGGATGGGGTAAGTGATTGAAATGGATGCTGGCAGGGTTAGTAGTAGGGATGGGGTTGGAGAGGTTCAGAATAAAAGGCAAATAATCCATGGTGATTCTGAAGCTTGGGAGGCAAGACATACTCAAGCAAGGAACATGGGCTTTTGTGTTGTATAATCATTTGTCAAATATTTACTCTTAGGTGTTATATGCTAACTATATGCTGGGGAGATCAGAAGTGAGAAGTAAGATTAAATTTCCATTCAGAATCCTCATTTTCAAAGGGATAAATGCAATCTATACTAGTATATATAAACCCTAATATGCAAATAGACTGAATGGCAAAACAACTGAACAATCAAACAACCAGTCGCTATGACATGTGCTGACCACCAGGGGGTGCACGTGGAACATAGTGGGTATTGGCAGCAGGCCGCAAAGCATAGAACATGGAGGGCGTCAGCTGCAGCGAGATGGTGGAGCAGGTAAGTGGGGATGCCAGACAAAGGGGGGACCCTGGTCTCTATCATTGGGGCAAGTCTCTGGTGGTTACTGAAAATTCTTTACTTCCACGTGCATTGGCCCCACCCAGCGCTAGTATCTGTTGCTGGTGCCAGCCCTGCTTGCACTCACTGCTGAAGCTGCCATTCGCACCTGCTGATGACACCCAATGCTAGTCCCAATCACCCCTCAGGGCTTCTCCACCTCCTCCTGCTCCTGAGGGGCGATCAGGGCAGCAGCCACTGCTCACACCTGCTGCTGGCACTGGACCCAACTGCTTCACACCATCAGTGGATGTGAGTGAGGCTAGTGCTGTCAGCACTTGGGACTGGTGTCAGTAGGAGTGGGGCTGCTGGCAGACAAGTGAATGGGGTGGGGTGGGGAGTGTGCAGTGGGAGGGCCCAGGCAGAGGCGCAGAAAATGGGCTGAGACCCGCCCCTGTATCCATTGCAGCCTCATACACAGCCACAGTTCCTTTCAAGGTGCACGAATTCATGCACTGGGCCCCTAGTATACTATAAAAATCATTTAAGCTTTTAATCCCTTTAATAACATAAGGTACATTCCAAATGTCCCTAGATGAAAAGCCTCTGTTTTTTTAAAGAGCCCCTCTTCAACCCCATGAAATGTCTAATTTCCTCCCATTTTCTTCCCATGACTTACATAGCTGGAAGGACAGCACTGGGTAAACTGGGCAATCCTATTTAAGGGAAGCTGGCATTCTAAATGTAGCTTCGTCCCTGCCTCAAGGTCATTTTTGGACTCTTTCCAGGCAGTAGAGGTCATGCTGCTATCACCTCATCCTATTACACTCAGCAGCCTCTCCATAAATTAATCCTCCTGTTTAATCATCCATTTCAAAGGGCAAATGTCAGAGTAAGGGAACCCTACTGAGAAATCTTTTCCTGAGCACAAGAGTCACAATGCACGTGTGAGCTTTAGCAATCCATCTCTTTGGCTGTGGGTACTAGCCTTCTTGGAATAATCTCCACCTAACCCCACTTTACATTTTACCAGAGAGATCATCTAAAGTCTGAGCCATGATAATATATTCTATGGAGACCATGAGTCCCAGCAGTGGCACATGCCCCCAGACTGCCTCATTCCTCTGCAAACCTGAGGCAATTACTAAGGTGTTGGCTCCTTCTGCTGCAACTGCATATAACCCTCTCTTCAAAGCCAAGTGTTAAAAAGCCTCATCCATATTAACCAGCTCCCCTCGGGAAGTGTTAATTGGAAAACCTCATAACAGTATCTGTTTGCTGGAGACAGCATCTAACCAGGGCGGAAGAGACAGAGCAAATGTGTGCCAGTGACAGCAGATTCCAGATGCCTCAGCTACTCCAAAACACGGACACCTGACCTCAAAGGAAGCAGGCATATCACAGCTCTGCAGCTGGGTATTATATGACTCTGGGCAAAATAAGGCCTTGCTATGCTGCAGATCTGACCCCCAGAAATAGGAGGAACGATGCCCTCTCAGCATCACCTCAGGTCAGAGTTGTGTTGGAAGGCACCCCTGAGCCCCCTGATGCTCTGTGTTCCAGGGGAACTCTGAATCCTGGCTCATGTGCTAGAGCACCTCCAAGCCAAATGTGGGGGGAGTTGCTGTGCATTATGCTCCATTCTGGCCACTAGAGGGCAACAGAGTCACATGCATGCCATGGGATGTGGTTCCATCACCTGAGTCCCTTGTACAGATACACTGCCATGCTCCTAAACTAAAGACTGTGGTAATTATGCATGAAAATGAGGACATCATCAGGGTCTGCTACATTATAAGGTTGTCTAAGCTCTGCTTTATCTTGTCAACTTGTCTATTCAAGTTGGCCCATAGCTGTGAGCCAGTGACCTTTTAAGTTCTACATTTTCAAAGTTGTTTTAAAGCCCTTCTGCTCCCAATTCTACTGAAACCACCACCCATGTCTTCCTGCATTGGCAACAACCTGCCAAGAGTGATCAACCATGACCGCTGCTTACATCTCTTGACTCATGGACACTGTTGCAGCTCCTTGAATCATGGTCATCCCTTGCAATCCCTTGAACCATAGACATGGACACCCTTGAATCATGACCACCCCTTGCATCTCCCTTGACCATTGTCACCCCTTATATTCTCCTGAAGGAACTCAAAAACCCAGAGAGAAAAATATAAAGTTGGGTTGCTGGGTAAGGAGAAGGCTATAAAGGAGAGGCTTCCCTGATCAAAATGGAATAAAAAGAGTTCTCCCCCATCCTTAGTCTTACAGTTAGAAAGTCTTACAGTTAGAGATATCTAGTCCAGTCCTCCTACTTCACAAGCAGAAGAACTAAGGCTCAGGGAGTTTTGATGGTCTGTCCAAGGTCAAACTCTTAATGCCAAGTCAAATCTAGCCCTGAGATCTCCTAGGTCCCTGGGGTATTCTTTCTTATGACCCATGGAGTTTTGTGGGGCCCTTTCAGAGACACTAGGTGGGGATATAAGTAGTACTGGACAAAAAAAGATGAAAAACAGGAGTTTCACCATGTCCTATGCAACCAAATACAGATGCCTCAGAAGAAATGGCAAAGGGCTTTGAGGTCATGAGAAAGATGCTAACCATTGACATTTCAGGGAAGGTGTGTGGGTTTAGCCACTACATCTATACACTTAGGCAAAGGAAGACAGCCTTTATTTAGAGCTCATACTCAAACCATGGAGTCAGGAAAGGATTTCTTCAGCTTTTGTAATCGCATGATAGTACTTTAGGATAAATTTAAGGCAATATACTAACTCCCTGGAGTTAAGGCAATTCATTCCCTGGAAGAAACAAGATCTTATCTCTAATTATAGAAAGGAGAGATTTACTTTCTCTTAGTGAACAGTTAGAAGGGACATTTAAGTAGGACTCACCTACATACTTCTAAAGTGATCTCACTAAGCAATCCTTTTTCTCAGCCCTTCCTGTAAGATGGATCCTCCATATATAACAGCACCCAAGAATAATGTACTCCCCACTTCTTTAGGATCATTCTGGTTTGTATCAGATAGTGGTCAAGATGTTGCCCTCAGTATCTTCTGTAGCTCTCAGGGTGAAAAAGAAAGTAAGAAGGTTTGTCCCTCTAGGATATTCTGCCTGCTGATCTGGAATTCTGGGACTTTCCCATCCTCCTTTGCATTGCCCAATGCTACACAATGGTGGACATTTTTGCAGCTCCATCCTTGCTATTTGATCTTCTGCTGCCATGACTTTAGCTATTCTCTTCATTTTCATTAATTAATTATTCTGTTTAGATTGCATTCTCAGAGCCTTGACAGGGGTGGGAGGAGGGTAGTAACTTTATTAATGAAGCTATTATATTACTTCTACAAGTAATGATAATGCAAGAAAGTGAACAAAGGACCTTTGAGTAGCTGAGTAAGAAACCACACATCTCCCTGCCTCCCCGTAATAATTCTCAGGTGCATCACTGCTTATTTTCTTAGGAGTGACCTCTCTATGGCTCTTTAAGACAATAATGTGCAGAACTCTAATGATTCTGCAAATTGGTGTTGCAGGGGCAGAATAATGGTTTAGTTTTATTAGTGGTACAAGGATTAACCATGACATTTATACATTTATATAGTACTTTTATGAAAGTGTTTTCACACCTATTATCATATGGAATTCTCACAACAGACTT
This sequence comes from Murina feae, assembly GCA_004026665.1. Taxonomy (NCBI): domain Eukaryota; kingdom Metazoa; phylum Chordata; class Mammalia; order Chiroptera; family Vespertilionidae; genus Murina; species Murina feae. The sequence continues at coordinate 63,312 of PVJC01001485.1, forward strand.
GAGAGGTTGAAGGGGGGTATTATCACCTCCATTTCACAGAAGGGGGAACCAGAGCAGAGAGAGTTACCTAAGGTCTCCCCTAGGCCACACTCCAGGGCCCATGTGCCCTGAGACTGGGCTCTTCATTTCCGTCACTAACAGCAGCTTACATGGCAAAGAGAGCTGGGAAAAGTACTGCCAGTGGAATCTCCACTTTGATTTTCATTCTGTATCTGGAAGTACAGTATGGCAGTAACTCTAGGGTGGAGATATAAATCAGGGGATGGAAGCAAAGAGCAGGCACTCTAACAAGGGTTCCTCAATCTTGGCACCACTGACATTTGGGACCAAAGAATTCTTTGTTGTGGCATATGTAGCAGCATCCCTGGTCTCTACCCACCATGTGTCAGTAGCACTTCCTACTCACCTCCTGGTGTGACAAACAAAAATTACCCCAGATATTGCCAATTGTCCCCTTGGGGCTCAAAACTCCCTTGCATTAACCCATATGATATGTAGCCTGTGTCTCAATATCGCTCTCTTCTTCCCTTCCCACTCCTACCCCCACCCCCTGTGGTGTTTCCTCAGTTATTCATCCTCAACCAAGATTGCCAAAGGTATCCCCCTCTTGAGGTTGAAACTTATTTCTATTTCTTCCCAGATGAGCCATCTTAAGAGGGTTATCTTATTTCTTAGAGCCTCAGTTGACTCATATGTCAAACGTTAATTATACTACCTACCTTTCCTAATTTTTTAAGAATTAAATTAGATAATAGAGAGAGGGGCTGAGTAGGGGGTCTAGGACAAAGTAAGTATCCAAAAATATATAGGCAGAATTATTTTGGAGGAGAAAAAAAAGGTTTTGGACTAATAGCAGATAACTGAGGATGATCCCTCTTTGGGGAGAGTCTATTCCAGTTGCCCTTTCAGTCTACTTGCCTATGCACTGCCTCTCAGCATTCCAGCAGAACTGTGTGCCCTGAGGTGGAGAGACCTCACTATAGAGACATAGACTATAACAGCCCACTAATAAGCTCTGCTTTCCTTGGATGACAGACAGACCAGAAGTTACCATTAACTGCTAGAATCTTTATCCTTGAATATTCAACTCTATGACCTGCCCCAAAGCTTAATATTCAAATTACTTCTTGAGGCCTCCCAGGCCTACAAGACCTGGCATTGCCCCCTTTATTATCCTCATCTCATACCACTTTCCCACTTGATTGCTCTTCTGCTTTCTGTTCCTGAAACTGCCAAGCTGGCCCTGCCTCAGGGCTATACCCCTCCAGTTCTCTCTGTTTGAAATAATTCCCACCCACCATCCCCAGGATTTCCCAGGGCTATCTCTTTTGCTTCACTGAGCTATTGGCTTAAGTATCACCTCAAATCAAAATAGTCTCAATCTCTAGTCACCTACCCCATTATTTTCTCTCATTTTGTCATTAGCTCTTGTGTTATCCCTTTAAAATGTTAACTTTATGAAAGCAAGGACTTTTTGTTTACTACCGTAGCCTAAATACTTAGCCGTGCATCAAGCCTGTAGTAAATAGTCTGGAATATTTGTTGAACAAATGATTAAATGACCTCCTCAAGGCTGAGTTCCATGTTGAACTCCCATGACCCCTGACACTAGTAGATAGTAATCACTCAGTTACTAATTATTTAGTTCACCCAGTGTGTTTCTTGAGCACCATCTATGATTTCTGGAAACTGCTAAGCCTCAGAAGACTTCCTGGAAGGCCAGCTCTGTCCTTGAAGAAGTGTCTTATTAAAGAGAAGAAAGTATAGCCTGTGGTATCCTCTCGAATTCCTCATTGCTTCACAGCTAAAATGACCACTGATTTTAAGTAGTAAGAAGTGGGCTGGAATGAAGAGATTGGGTGTAAACTCCTGGTCCAATAAGGAAACTAGAACTGTATTTGGGTAGTACCGAGGGAAGTCCACATCATTAGAAAAATTAAACCATAGGTCATCCTGGAAACTATCCCAGTCTTCAGCAGCAGTATTGACTGCCACTCATCATTTCCTGGCCAAGTAGCTCTGAGGTTCAAACCCTCATTTTCAAACTTTGCCCTTTCCTCTAAAAGATCCTCATTTGAGAGCAGTGAGTTTAGGGGTAGAAAAAAGCAATGACAACACAGATCCTGCCACCTAGTCTCCACCACACAGACCCTCCTGCCACCCTGAGCCAGCCAGCTGCAAGGTCTGCAGAACCCCTAGGAGATCTTGTCCTTCAGATGGCTGGCAGGCAATTCAGCTTTCTGAGGAGTCTGCCCTCGATGCTGGTATTGCTGCTTCCACATTTAGACTGCATTGTATGACCTCACTGCTAGCCAATCGGTGCCTCCCCAGGCTCAGCATATAGTCTCTCTCCTTTGCCATAGACATTGCCTCATGTCCCTCTCTGCTCCTGGAGCATGCTGTACATTGCATGCTCAGGGTCTGCTTAGGGTGGGGTGGCAGTGGGGAGGTGGTGGAAGGACAGGGCTGTCCATCAGAGCCACAGTCACAGCAGCCTCTTCCCTCCAGGACCCTCTCTATCATGTGCATCACAGGAATACAACATTCCACATGTCTGGGCCCCTCTGGTTGGGGTAAGGGTGGGGCAAGAAGGTTGAGCAGGGGTGATGAGAGAATACAGTGAGCTTAGAAGAAGCTAAGCTGAAGATTACCCTCAGAGCACTGGTCAGATCAGTGGTCTATAAAACCCTTTACACAGCCCTGCAAGCTCTACAGAGGGAAGAACAACTGTTTCCCCTCCTCCTGCCTTAAGCCCAGGCTCACTGTGCCCAAGACCATCTTACAGCCACTGGTATCTCCACTGACAGAACAGAAGAGCAGACACTAATAATTTAGAGAATTAGAGGGTCCCTTATGACCAAGACATACCCAAATTGCTAAAGTGAGGTCTCCCTCCATCTCCCCCGCCCCCCCCCCCCCCCCCCCCCCCCCCCCCCCCCCCCCCCCCGCATATGGATCTTGGGGAAGGCATGAGCAAGGTATCATAAGAATTGGATGACTGTGTGGTCCTGTATCTACTCAGCCCCTGCTTGGGAGGGCTGGCTCACAGCAGGAGCAGACACCCAGACAGCCTGGGGTCTGCAGCCTTCTAGTAAAGCTGTTCCCCCTAAGCTCCAGGCAGCCCTCAGCTTCTTAGACGGTCTCCATGCTCAGTCTAGTGTGAGACTTACAGAGAAGGATCAGAAGACTCTGATCCTCATGAAGTCTCACTGCAAAGTATTTTTTCTCCAGATAGAACAGAAATGTTAATAAAAAGGGCAGGGTGTAGGGGATGAGGCAGGAAGCCATTCTATATCTTCCCAGAGCATTCAATTTTTCATACAAATGCAGCTACCCAGCAGTAAAATGACTCTACAGATACACTGCATGTGTGCATTGTTAATAGCTTTTTATGCACCAAGGAGGAAAGTGTGGTCAGGGAACATGGAGAAGAAATACTAATGAGAAGCAAAATCAGATAATACAGGACAATCTCCATGCAATGTCTATGTGTACAGATACGGGGAGGAGGCACCTCCTGCCACTGTCAGCCCTTCCACTCCGTCTCCCAGAGGGCGGTTTCCTCTGCACCATGCAAGCCAAGGGAGTGTCTCCAGCCGCAGTCCACATGGGTTCTCCTACACACTGACTGTTGTGACACCATCAGCCCCTCCCTGGGTAAAGGGGTTCCATTTCAAATATCATCTCACCCAGTTGTCACACACCATGCCCGGAAGGTGAGTATCTCAAACACATTCATCAGAAAAACAGTGAAGTCATAGCAGAACAGTGGGCCTGCTGTGCTCCATGCAGACTGTGTGACCCTAAGCCAACCTGCCATATTTAAAGTGCTAATGACATTTTATGGAGGCAAAGAAGTTGTGGCCTAACAGGTCAGAGGGAAACTGGTTTTGGTGTTCCACTTAATGGAGGTAGTATCCCTCCCACCTTCCAGCTCTCAGTGCTGCATGTGGGTAGGAAGACATGTTTTTCCTCAGTTTAGTCACCATGGCACTTGAAAAGGGTTCTGTGAAGAGGAACCAGAGCAGGGAATGAGCCTTGGGAACAAAAGCTGCCCCACATTAGGGAACATATGATAATGTTTTCTTGAATCATCCCATTCACAGAGCTACTATCTGGGGCCTCTGCTACATCTGGTCAAAGCCTCAAATGCCAATAGTAGAAGATAAGCAGGGCCCTTAAAAGGGTTAAAAAAATCATTCGCCATGAGCTCCTTAAAAAGCAACAAGAACCAAAAAAAAAAACCAAACAGTATCATTAGTAGAAAAAGCTTCAGCCCCACTTTGCAAAGCTGATTTATTTCTAGCCTTTTTTTTATTCCATTTATTACCTAAAGGATAATGCACACATTGTCAAAACGTGGTTAAAAAAAGAAACCTATTACATAACTGTAATCGGCCTGGCAGCTATTGTTGTAGTGAACAAACTGGACACATCATCTCCAAGGCCTGTATTTCGAGGTCTGAGGCCTAGGCATTCTCTTAGGGTGGTCCTGTGAGCCACCTTCTTAGACAAAAGGGCAGGAGAATTCTAGAGGTCACCTTGTGAATCTGACTGTGTGTTAAGGGGAGAAGGGAAAGACACTTCTGAACCATAGAGGAACAGAGATGGGACAGGAGATCACTGAATTATCTTTTCTTATTTTTCAGATAACACAACAATAAAAGCTATCTCCACTCTTAAAATCACTGGGAAGAGCCTAATCAAACAACCCATGCATAGTGCATGAACCGGGCTAATCCCCATCTTGTGAGAGCACTGGGTAAAACCTCCAGGATCAACAGGTTGCTCTAAGGAAGAACAAGGGAGAAACCTAAATTCTCTCTGTGACTGTACAGAAACACTCCCCTACAGAACTAAAGAGAGTATCTAATCCATATCCCTCTTTTGCTACTTTTGAGGAAACGCTGGGTCTCAGAGAGTCAGCAACTTGTCCAGGGCCACACATAGAACTAGAACTCAGGTCAACTGCTTCTTCCCCCAATGTCCACTCTATCCTTGCTACCCCCTCCCCCCGCCCCATACATGGTCCACAGATAGCACCACCAAGAGCACCAGGAAGCTGGTTATAAACCTAGTCTTGGGCCCACCCAGATCTACTGAATTAGAATGTATAGTTCCACAAGACCCCTATGTGACTAGGAAGCACAGTAGAGTTTGAGAAGCATTGCCCTACCTGGCACTGTCCCTGTGCACAGACAGGAGCAACTTCTCTGCAGGGAATCTCTGTTTCCCGTGGCAACTGACCACTCCACTCCCACTGGTCCTCCTACTCTGAATAGGTCTAGGAATGCTTTTATAGGATCACAGCTCTCTACCTCTGAAAATAAGCAGCTCTCCTGAGTACCAGCTAATTTAAGCCACATGCATGTACACTTCACTCTCCTCTTACCTTTTTTCCTTATATAACTAGCATTTACTTCTCTGATGATAGTAACCATCCATCACTTTATTTCATCTCCTGTTTTTAAGTTATTGCAATTCACTACCCTTAGAAGAAACAGGCCCATGCTTCATCGCCAAACCCATGCAAGCTTTCCTTTCTGTTCTTAAATGTGCAGGAACTTCACTCCCAATGAAGAAAACACTAAACATCCCTTTAGGGGTGACCTAGCTTTTGGTCCCAAGGCTCCAACACTTGAAGGAAAGGAAATGTTTCTATGTCCAAAATTCTTTAAATAGGTACTCCTGAAAATATTCAGTCATTACATAAGAGATTGGTCAGCTCTCAAATCCCTCAACTCATTTGCTACAATCATGGAGCAAGAAAGGATTCAGTCCAATTCCTGCATGTCACAGGTGAGAAGAGTGGTCCCTTTGTGGACAGAGATCAGCAGTGAGATCTTTACTTTCACAGGCCCCACACCTAGGAGCATACCATGATGTAACTATGCAACCTGCATGAGTCCTTTAAAAAAAATGGCCTGTTTTCACTTGACAAAAAACACCATGCAACAGCAAAGAGGTCCCCTAACCCTGGCAGGGGAACCTTCACAGCCTCAGTCCTTAGACACTTACTGACTCCTCATCATTTGACCTCTAACCTTGATTGTGTCCATGGCTTTGACCTCCCTCTCTTTCTCCCTTGGATGAGAAGTACAACAGCAACTGCCAGGCTTGAAGGCCACTCAGTTCTTCTCTCTGGCTCTGCTGTCTTTGGATGCCCTGCAGCAACCTCCTGCAGAGTCCAGCCCAGCCCTTGAGACACAGGTGAGAATGACATGCTACCTCCTTAGGTGCATCCTGGCCCTAGAGCACTGCCTATATTTATAAGATCTTGCATTTCTATAGGATACTGACAGTTGGTGGAAGAAATAAGATACATCACTAATACCTTTACTTATCAAGGCAACAGATAATAATAGCCAAAGAGTATTTCAGGCAGTAAGTGTTAACAGAGGCCAGGGGTGAGAGGGGTCATGAAGGCTGGACTCTTTGATGATTTAATACAGAAGGTCAGATTTAAACTGGGTTTTAGAGAGAGCATAGGGTTAGAATTGGCAAAAAGGTAGTGAGATAAGCTGGTTAGCCCTTCCAGAAGCTTCCTGCAGGAGGGCAGAGGTGCATGGAAGTAATCGTACATGTCCTTCAGGAGCAGTTGCTGTCAGCATCAAATGCAAATAGACTTCACTGAATGGAGAAGCCTACATAAGAGAATGGATATCTCTCTGGATCAGTGGTGATGTGCTTCTTGCTGCTCCTTTGGGCCTCCTTGATCTGTTCACCACCGAGGTCCAGAATGGCCTTACCTATTGGAATGCATGTCCTGCCTAACTCAGAGTCCAGGCTGACAGGTCTATGTAGAGACCCCAGCCCTCCAGGCACCAAGTGGGCATGTTGTCTAATACCTGGCATACCCCACATCTCAGAACACACCAGATTCCCAAGCAATGAGAACAGCTGAACACCACATTGCACACTCTACTGTGACTTCCACAGCCACGATAAGGGCTGTTTGTGGCACTGTTGTGGAGTGTTAGTCTTTCCTCCAACACTGTCTATGGTAAATATCAGCTTTCTACTGTGGTTTTAGTTCATGTCCGTGTTGATAAAAAATATAGCATATTCAAATGCTCCAAGCAAAGGCAGCTGGCTATGGAGGAAGAGGATTCTGAAGAAGTAACCACCTAAAGGAAACCAAGAAACTTAGGATGCACCTTAGCAGTGATGCCTCCCAGGTGCATAGGTGTCTACTGCACTATTTGTTCAGATTCTTGTTATAGTGCTTTGAAGGAGGAGGAACAGGCACTGTTATCTCCATGTATAGTGTTGCAGCTCAAGGCTCAGAGAAGCCAAGTGATTTGCCTAATTCCACAGTCACTTAGTGGCAGCATCAAGCCTAGAATCCACCATTTTTCACATCTCAGCCTATGTACTCAATCCCAGGCTGTGTTAGGAACCTGGTGGGGGAGGGGAAGGAGAACAACAGGAAAAACGGGAGTGAAAAACGGGGGACTTCACATTTAGTAATTACCCTTTATTCCACAGAGCAGTCATTTACATGTGAATGGATGATGTGTTGAATTGTATCTTTTAGGAAAATATATACTATGTCAATAACAAAGAAAGACAAAGAACAAGGATAGGAAAGTATAACATGATGGGGAAACTTTGGGGAAAACTATTGAGTGATAATATAGCCCAACAATTTCTCCCTTATTGAAAACAACAACTATTAAAAACATAATCAGAAGTAAACAGTAAGGAATTCAAGAATTTAAATCTTATGCTGCAAAATTCAGGTTCAGAAGATTATGCTTTAAAAATGCCCTCCACTGCTCATTTAGTTATTCTTTTTTACTTATTTTATCTGGCTTTGTAAACTTTAACTATCTTGGTTATTTCAGTCCCTGATCAAAATCAATTTTAAAATTAAAAAAATTAGAAAGTGATGGGGCTTATACCAGATATACTAATAACAACTGACATCCAGACAATGAAGAATAAAGCAACAAGCAAGTGAAAAAATAATAAAAAGCTGATAAAGAATATAAAGACAGAAGTATAATGCCCAAAGCCCTACACCCAAAGTAGCAATAACTATACCCATGATTATATGCCTTGAGTCTTTAAGAAAGATTAAATTATGCTTGATATCCCATAAAATTTTGAAGAAAATGGGAAAGCATTCATTTAGGAAAGATGACTGGCAGATTAGCTCAGATTAAAAATAGTTTGAGGTGTGTAAAGGGATAAACTGAAAAATTCTCTCCACAGAATTTTTTCTCATTGTCCAAAAATGGGAATATTTTAGAAGAAACGTTAGAGGAGTGGTTGTCAAATTTTAGCATGATAAGAAACACCTGGAGGACCGATTAAGCTCATCATCTCATTTAATCTTCTTTTTAATTTAACTTTTTAATTATAGTATGCATCCAACCTTACTTTGTTAGTTTCAGGTATATAGCATAGAGGTTAGACATATACTCTACAAATTGCCCCCCCACCCCCAATGATATGTCAAGTGCCCACTTGGCACCGTACATAGTTATTAGAATATTATTGACTATATTTCATTATTGCAGAGAGTTTAACCAACTTTCCCAAGCCCACACATCAAAGCTGCTTATTCCATGGACTGTGGTGGCACTGAGATTTGCATTTCTAACCAGTTTCCAGGGGATGCTGATGCTGTTCCCTTACAAATCACACTTTGAGAATCACTCCTTTAGAGGCTAACCAGGGAAATACTGAATGCAAGAACGAGTGAGTAGAAAAGGCCAAATTCTCTTTCATGACCTTCCCTGTGACTCTTTACCTATCAGGGGTCAGGGGTAAAGCTGGTGTTCTGAATGCCAATCCAGCAGATGAATGCAAGGTATCTCTTTCCCTCTCCAAGCCTTGGAGCCAGGATCCTTAGAGGCACCCCAATGGGCCTTACAACCTCTTCAAGCTTCTTATCTAAGGCTCTTCTTGGGATTAAAAACAAAAACAAAAACAAAAAACTATGGCCAAGGTGGAGAGATATCAAGAGCCTTCCCCAGCACTAGAGCATGTGGTATAATTCCCCAGGCAATCACTGCTAACCAATGTTGTCACAGGTGCAGCCTCGCAGGAGCCTAGCAAATCCTGAGACATGAAATGTGTTGACACTGGTAATCTCATAAAGATGGATTTGCCATTTTCTCAAAAGCTTTCAGTAAAGACTGTTTTTCAAAAGTAAAAGCAGATGCTGGAGGATCAGAGTGCTCCTTCCAGGTCCTCTTGGGGACAAGATGTGCAGGATGGGGGCAAGAGTCCCTGGATCACCTGTCTCCTGCTTCCTCAGGGCCCTGAGCACTGGTCACCGGCTTACTCAAGCGGGGTGGGGGCAGTCCTCAAACATCCCGAATCTTGTCCCAGTGCAGAACCTAGGCTGAGGACAGCTGGCTAAGCAAGTAGAAGTGGGTGCTGTAGGAATATTTGCTGAGCACTGGGGTGTGTAGACAGTTGTAAGTGTTTTACTTGCATCATCTTATTTGCAACATCCTGCGCTGTCCTCATAGGTGAAGTGGCTTGCCCAGTATCACATCCTAATGCTATTGGTGGAAGCTCTAACAGCACGCACAGTGTGGACCTCACAGTACCACTCCCTCCTCTCTGTCTCTCTTATCTTCAGTCTCTCATACAGGATGACAAAAAGCAAGATGGTACATTTTGTTGGTTTGGCAGGCTGTAAGTTTTTGTCATAACTACTCAAATCTGCAGTTGTAGCCCAAAACCAGCATAGACACTTAGACAAAGGAATGCAAATGGGTTTATGCCATTTAAACTTTATTTATGAAAAGAGAAAAAATTCAGCTGTCATCAGCCAACTCCTGAGCTAGACAATAGGTCAACTGCTTCACTATCTACATTCAAGTCTGCCTGACCCATCCAGTCTAAGGCCTCTTATTAACAGGTGTCTGTATTAACTCTCAAATCCTTAACTCCAACCCAGTCTTCCCCCTAAAACAATACACACACAACCATCCATTTCATGTACCCAGTGGGTACCTCACAAATACTGAAACTCAGTAAGTTCAAAGCTGAAGCCCTCATTTCGACCCTCCCCAAACTCTGCTTCTCTCTCAGATTTTCCCAGTAAATGACAATTCATCATTCCAATGCTCAGGCCAAAAACCTTAATGTCAATCTTGTCCACTCTCTCAACATATCCTTACCTACAAAATATACCCAAAATCATACATCATCTCTCACTTCTTCCACCACCAATATCATGGTCCAAACCACTAGGATAACTCACCTGGATATGATAATAGTTTCCTAACCAGTCTCCTCCCTTCCTCCAGGATTGGTCTGAGGATGGGCAGAGCTTGAGTGTGAGCACTGTATAAACTCTTTGCACCACTAAAGTTGATCCCTATTCTTCATCTTCAGTTCCTCCTGCCCTAAGGCAACCAGGTTTCCTGCAAGTTAGCACATGGGGTGCAGGATCTAGTCAAATATAGATTCTCACAGAGCACACATGTGCACAAGAAAATCATTGCAATATCACAGAACAGAGGAAGAAATGTCAAAAAAGCGTCCCTGTCTCCAGAAAAGGAAATATATGTCCAAGCAGGGGAAAAACTAAAAGATATCTGAGAGTAAATAAAATATTATTTTTATGAATCTGTAGAGGAGAAATTAAGCAAGACCAGCTAGACCAAGTTAGCATTAGATCAATAGTTTATGCCATATAGTAAATTTGCAATCTTGGTCAAATACTTCTCTACACCTTCCTTTCTTTCATTATAAAAATAGCTGAAATACTTAATCCACAGGATCAAAAGATAAAGTTATATACAATACCTCGTTTAATAAAGCACCTCATATAAATGTTTTATAAATATCAGCTGTTATTGTTGTGTTTGTAGAGGAGCATGTGATAGGTAGTGTCATGGTAAGAGATGGAGGATAAGCAAAATTTTATCCCTTTTCAAAAACTAAGGATGTAAACACTCCAATATACAGATCAGGTAACTAACACAAGAGGAATGAGACAGCCCTTTGAGACCCTCAACCCTGGCTTGGCTCCCAAGGCAGGGCATCTGTGTTCTCCTGTACAGTGATCAAACTTGTCAATGTGAGTCATGTACACAGAGGTTGGTATTCATTTTTGGACTGGAGCAGGAAGAGTCACTTCCACAAACATTTCCCATAGTCACACCAATGAGTCTGTGCTGGGTGCAAAGGGAAGCCAATGGTGAATACATCCTGACCTGCTCCAAAGTGAAAACTGTGCCCATGTGAGCAGAACACTGAACTGGATACCAGTGGTGAGAGAGAGAGGAAGGGAACACATGGGGTAGTTCTTCCACAGAAAGGAGCTCAGGACTGAGTTGGAGATAGAGAAGCCAACTGAAGGACATTTTACAGAGGAGGAGTGAAACCACAACTACAAATGAGTATGGGGCCAACTGAGGATGAGTGCTGAGCAGCATTGGGAGAGAGGTAAGCTGAGGCTGGTAATGACAACTGGTGCTTGAAGAGATTGGCAGCCCCTGAATTCAGGCTGCTAATAGCAGTCAGGGTAGGCATCCTAGCATGCGTACATTTTAGCAGTTTCCAAGGTGTTCCCACCTCCCCTCAACACTCATCATGGTCTCCAGTGGTACCAACATCTGCCTTGCTCCTTCTATGAGACAAGAACAACCCCAAAATTAGAGGAAAATATTAAAGACTAAGGCTCAGCTTCCAGTTCAACATAGGTATGGCAGCAAATAAATTTAATAGCAACAATTAGCATTCCAAGACCGTGTACTATGGTATGCTTTTCAATGTCTTCTTAATATTAATTTTTATCATTTAATACTCCAAAGTAGTCTATGAGATAGATACTATTATTCTATTTTCACTGTAAGTTTTCAGAAGAGGAAAAAGGCATAGAGCATTGAAGTTTAAAGCTGAGATGACTTTAAAGAACATTGTGACTAATGTGCACTGCTATCAATAACAATCCCCTCCCATACCCATGAGAGTTATCTTCCAGCCAGAGCTGCAGGTTAAGGTGCAAAGTGTTGCTCTTATATTTAATAACTGAACAATTTAGTTGAATTTTCATGCTCCTTCCTTTGCCTCAGGAACACTTTCTTCTAGAGAATTCAGATAATGGACCACAACACTGTAGGGCCACCCATATTGACCTTGAGCAGGGTGAGGAGGTGCCTCACTACTGTCTTTCTCCTCATAACGCCATGTGCTTCCAGCTCATCTCCTGCCCTTTGGCTCTATCACCTCCTCTTTAACTCCACCTCCCACCACCAGCAGCCATTCCAGTGTATTAATCACACATTGAAGTGGCCCCGTGGACCTCACTGTGGTCTTCAACAGTCACTGGCGGATGTCTGAGTTTGAACACAGATTGGAAAGGGGACTAATGAGCTAGTGAGTGTTATAGCTAGAGAAGTAAAATAGAGAAAGCTGATTTCACCCTAAAAAAGATGTTAACTGAATCAGTTTTATCATACTCTGAGGTAAGTCATGCTAGTAGAGGGGGCTCAGGTGCACACATGCACACCAAGAGAGCATGTATCTGGGTACATGTGAGCTACTAGTGACAACTGTATTGTGTTTGAATCCTGATATAAACAAACATGAGCCGCCAGAGTCCATCTAGGCACAGAATACCTAGACCCTCTCACTGATGTCTGTCTAAACTCTACAACAGACTGACAGTTCCCCAGCACCTGCAAAAGTTCAGATTCTGGGGAAGTTTTTCTCTGAAAGACACTGGCACACAGGAGAACAAGCACCGTGGAAGACTGGGAAAGAGAATCTATAGGTGCTTATTTTTAGGGACTTGTATCCCTCCTCCTTTCTTGGGAAGCAGGTCCCAGTCTCTTTTTCTTCATTGGCTAGTGTCCATTTCTGAGTTTCTGTATCCTCTGTGATCTAAAAAAAAACTTACAGAAAGCTCTAAGTTGGTAAAAGGTACTAATTTACCAACAGCAATATATTTCTAAGCTTCCAAATGCCTCAATTTAACATCTGACTTTGGCTGAGAACAAGATACCCAAGACACCAATGTTACATTGGTGTCCTCCATGTCAAGGGCTCTTCAAAGAATGCTTTTCTTTTCCTCATCACCCCAGTAATATTTGAGCCAATACCTATTCTCTAAAATTGTTTTTTAAATAAATGTTTCTTCTTCTTTTTCAATAGGCTAGAATTTAAGCTTAGATGAAAGGGAAATAAGACAAAGGGCAAACAGGAAATAAATCAAAGAGTCATTTTCAAGAAGACCAACCCATCATTTCCATGGACAGAGACCTGTGCCCTGGTCTTCCAATCAATCCCCACTTTTTCAGAATCACTCCAGCTCAGGTGAGCTCCAGGGAGGAACACTCCATCATAGTGACTCACCCTCCACTGTCTCCCAGCAAAAAATTTAATCAATCTAACCAATTTAGATGTTCCTATGAAGTTTATCTGATTCTATTCTAAATCTGCAGAGCTTACCATTGTATATACTAAATAATTAATGTAATTACACAGAATCCACATGACATCTGTAATAAATTATGTGCCCAAAGCTCAGGATGCATCCTTTTGGGAGCCTTGATGTGATTTAACAGATAAAACATTCACTAGTTGCCTGAATAATTTGTCAAATTTTGAAGCCATGATAATTTATGACCCCAAACTTTATTTGTACATGCATACTACATTCACAATGCTGGTGGAGGTGACTCAATCATTTTTTAAATATTTTTAATTTCCCTGTTAACCTACAAAAAGCAAAGCACTCCTGCAAAATCGAACCTCCAATGCTGTTTGGAAGCAAACAATTGAACACAAGGCCACTGGGCCCCAGAGGTTGTGTGTGATGTTGTCTCACAGGAGCAAATCAACCAGCATCAGCAGAACTGGGCTGCAGTCACAGTTTTATTACTCATCCGTGGGATAGGAGGCAAGTCATTTAACTCCTCTGACTCTTCGATTTTGTACACAACTTTAACATGCGTGTTTTTAATTCACCCATAATTCCCTACATAAAGATATATTTTAAAAAATAAACAGGCTAATTTCTTCCAGCCTTTCTCCAGGCAAATTTTTATCTACATCCATGTCTTTATCCACACACGTACTCATATTAATAGCTATATCCTTGGAATAATATTGTATGAAAAACAAGATTGAATTCTTGGCTCTTTTCTGGCCCTAAAACATTCTGAGACTGTGGGAATAATGAGGACTAACAATTGCCCTACTGTTGGTGGAGGTGGCAGAGTTAATACATAGCAAACATGAGCTGACTCAACGGTAGGGAAAGGGTTCATATGGATCACTGAATATTCCAGGCAGCTGAGAGTTGGTGTACACAGGGCAAGGTGAGTGGGCAGAAGGAGCCAGATGAAGAGGATAAGCAGACCAGAAATGAGGGCAGCTTTGAGGTCACTCTGCAGTAAAAGAATCACACCAAGATAAAACATTCAGCCCAGAGGGACAGGTAGAGCCACCAATCAAAACAGTCAGGATGGAAAGTCATAAATCACCCGAGAAACAGCAAGAGCAAAGTGAACCAGAAAACCGGGAATTCTCTTACACCATCAGTGGGGTTGATTCAAGCTTTCTTCAGAGCAGTTTGGAAACAGCTATCACAAGCCCTAAAAATAAGAATGAATGCCTTTTGACCCAGAAAGGAAGAATGCAAATTGAGTCCTAATTTTCTACTCTTCCTGAATCCACGACTTTTCTACTTACCCTCCAATTGTGAGTAATGCAGAATGTCCTGACCCTTGACACTGGGCTCAGTCATAAGGTTAGTAAATGTGATACAAGCAGGGACTTGAAAAGCATGAGTAGGAATGAGTTTGCCATGTATTTTCCAATGACATGAGAAAATGTGTAACATTCCCCCAGGTAACCCAGACCCAGCTAGCCCAGATCAGCTAACAGCCTGCCAATTAGGCATGAGAGCAGGTCCATCTAAGACCAGCTGAGCCAGCTGGAGGACCCTCAGTTTGGCTCCTTCATGTAAACAATAATGCTTATTTTTTATGCCACAGAGGTTTTGTTTGTTTTGCAGTATTTTTGGGACAATAGATCACTAATACTCCCATCAGTTCCATATCTAAAAATCTGTCCATAATGAATCATCATAGATAAGCACAAAGATTGGACTATATGTATGCTCATCCCAACATTGCTTATCATTTCAAAAATAAACTTACATGACAGTAAGAGGATATTAGTTAATTATTTCATACTCCGTCTGTATAAGGAAGTGCCACCCATCCATTGTATGTTGCAGACAAGCATTTACAAAGATTAAAATTAATATGTATTAAATTGCTCATTAAGTGATATACAGAATGATCTCATATAGGTAAATGTATATAACAGGACAAAAAGAAACTAAGAAAGAAATAGACTAATGAACCTCAGAGGGAAGGTGAGGGAGGCTAAAAGGGTAGGAAGAAATCAAAGAATTTGTATGCATACTAGTATATGCATAACCCATAGACACAGATAATAGGGGGGTGAAGGCCCTAGGGTGGGGGTGGGAGTAGGCCAGAAGAGGTCAATGGGGGGAAAAGTAGAACATATGTAAGACTTTCAACAATAAATATTTTAAATCCTATATAATAAAGAGGGAATATGCTAATTGACCCTCATACTGTCACAAAGATGGCAGTGCCCATAGCCAATATGGAGGAAATATGCTAATTAACTTCCCCACCCTCAAAGATGGTGGCACCCACAGCCACAAAATGGTGGGGCCCAGTCCCCTCAGCCCTGCTGGGGTGGCAGGTGGGCCCAGCCACTCTGTCCACCAGCCTCCGAAGTCCCCCAGCCCCCTCAGCCCCCAGCCACCCAGGGCCAGTCCGAACCACAGGCAATCCTCAGATGGTGGCTGTCCAGTCACCCAGAGCTAGCCCGAGGCTCAGGTAACCATGGCCGGCCAAACAGTGGCAGCTGCAGAAGTGTGATGGGACATTGCCTTCCCCTGATTGCTGGGTCACCTCCCACTCCTGAGGGCTCTCAGACTATGAGAGGGGGTAGATCAGGTTGAGGGACCCTGCCTCCAGTGCATGAATTTTCATGCACCAGGCCTCTAATAAATAAATAAACAAACAAATAAATAAATACTAAAGCAATGGTTCGCAACCCTCCTAATGCCACGACCCTTTAATACAGCTCCTCATGTTGTGATCATCCCCAACCATACAATTATTTTCGTTGCTACTTTATAACTATAACTTCGCTGCTGCTATGAATCATAATGTAAATATCTGATATGCAGGATGTATTTAGGCGACACTGTGAAAGGGTCATTTGATGCCCAAAGGTTGAAAACCACTGGACTAAAGCATAAACACCAACATATTAGCAGTTGTTTTCTCTGGCTGGTGTACTTATTGGAGATATTTTATATTCTTGACTTTGTTTATGTATCATGTCTATAGAAATATTTTTTAAAGGACTGTTGAAAATGAATAAGAAAGCCCTCAGAAGGCAAAGCCCCTGGTGTTGTTCATCAAAACACAGGGGAAGAATCGGGGTGGATAAGTCCGGACTAAGACCAATCGGGAGCCCATGCCACAGATATGTGGGGCAAAAGAGACAGGATACTGGCAGAGAAGGTCTGATCCAGGCAAGAGCTGATCTTTCACTTGACTCTCCCTTTCCTCCTGTTTAATTTGGGAATGGGGAGAAAAAGGACAGCTGCATTATTAATGCATTAATTATGATAATATTCTGTGCACGACTAATACATGTCAAACCATCCTTATGCCAAATTGAAAACTGACATTTTTGCTTCATGAATATTGCTCCCTCGGTGACATTTATTGTACGTTCCCAATCTTGCAACAGTGAATGTCAGGTCAACTATCAAGCACTTGCTTTCCTTCCATTTTACTTCCGATTTTAAAGCAGGAGGCTGTCACTGTTAATTGGGATGCAAAGTCAGATTGCACTTGGAGAATGTGAGGCTCTGTGCTTCTTGTACATCTTGCTTTGGCCCCTGGAAAACTATTCTGCATTGGTACTACCTGTTTACACTTGATTTCGTCTTAAATTACCACCATGCCCCAGTCTTCCCTGTTTCTGATTTTTTTGTTTCCTTTTCCTTCAGAGCACTGTTATCACCTAGAATATAGTGTATTTATTTTATTATGTTGCTTGTCTATCATTCTCCAATAGACTGTCAGTTATCTAAGGGCAGGAATTTTTTATTCCCAGGACCTAGAATAATCTGAGCACATAGCAGGTGTTCAATAAATATCTGTCAAGAGAATGAATAAATGAGTCACTTTGTATAAATAAACTTCTTTGGATCCTCAGAGGTGCCATGCTCTAGCCAAAACTTTTATCCCCTTTCAACCATGTGGTTTTCTGAATCCCCAGTTATTAGTGACCTACAAAATGGACTTTTAGAGAGAGAGATGGAGTTACATTTATTATTATTATTACACATGGGACCAGAGAAAAATGTCTCTAGAATTCTGGGCAAAGTCACACAGGAAGTTTTCTGTATTTATTCCATTTTACCCTCTTTGTCTCCCAAATATGGAGTTTTCAGTCCCCTTTGCAAGTTCTTAAAGAGTCTCTATGAGCTGGGGCTTTGAGATCGCAACCAAAGGCTTGGCCTGGTGCCAGCACTGATAACTTCGCCTGGGGAAGGTTTAATGGCTTCTCTGAAATGGGAGTCGTCTACTTTCCTTATCATTTAAGCAAGCATTTACAGAAGCCAAATAGCAGGGTTAAAATATCAAACAGCTGTTTTTATATAAGATGGGTGCTTCAGCCACACAAAGCCCACACTCCCAGGTCATCTCCCTACATGCTCTGCCCCACCCCCTTCTTCCCCTCTTTACTGAGCCTGAAAACCTCAGTCCATTGACAGCAAGGCCCTTGTACTCCCCCTACTGTCCGCACCTCCACATCCATGCCTCAACAGCTCCATGCAGCCACAGCTTTTGTTCTGAGCTGCCCAGAGTGGACTCTGTCCCTGACTGAACCCAAATTAAGTGGAGGTCCTAGGAGGTGGCTAGGTAGCATGTCCTAGCATAGCACTGTCTGATGAAAATACAATGTGAGCCAGACGCCACAGTGGGTCTCTAGCAACCACACAAAGAAAGTAAAAATGGTTAATCATATTCCCTATTAAACCAGACAGGTAAAAAATATTGTCATTTTGACAACATAAAGTTGTAGCTTTTGGGGCGGGGTGGAGGGTGGGGGGCGACTATTAGAAGTTTCTAACAGTGAGGCAAGTAGGGGCAGGCACTGAGAGCATAGTGTGCAGCCAGTTACCACTTCACACAGGGCCACCTCCTCCACCTCCACCTCCCTCTCTGGGCAGCAGCCCCTTCCCTGCATCCCTGAGCTCACACCCTCAGGTCCCACCCACTTTCCACTTGCAGTGCTGTCACTCATTCTGGTGTTCACTCCCATCTTGCACCCATAGTGGTGGATGTATCCTTTCTAATTGGTGTTTCTGGTTTCTTGGGATTATTCCTAGAAGTGGTATCACTGGGTCAAATGGGAGTTCCATTTTTAGTTTTTGAGGAAACCCCATACTGTTCTCTACAGTAGCTGTACCAGTCTCTGCTGAATCCCACCTCTTCCACTCTTTTTTTTTTTTTGTTTTTATTAAGTTATTATATATGTGTCCTTATCCCCATATTATCCCTCTTCACACCACTCATGCATTCACCCCCTGCTGTCTGTGTCCATTGGTTAGGCCTATATACTTGCATACAAGTCCTTTGGTTGATCTCTCTCCTTTACCCCCACCTTCCCCTACCTTCCCTCTGAGGTTTGACGGTCTGATCCATGCTTCTCTGTCTCTGGATCTATTTTTGTTCATTTGTTTATGTTGTTCATTATATTCCATAAATGAGTGAGGTCATGTGATATTTATCTTTCTCTGACTGGCTTATTTCACTTAGCATAATGCTCTCCAGTTCCATCCATGCTATTGCAAATGGTAAGAACTCCTTTTTTACCTCAGTATAGTATTCCATTGTGTAAATGTACCACAGTTTTTTAATCCACTCATCTGCTCATGGGCACTTAGGCTGATTCCAAATCTTAGCTATGGTGAATTGTGCTGTTATGAACATAGGGGTGCATATATCCTTTCTAATTGTTGTTTCTGGTTTCTTGGGATGTATTCCTAGAAGTGGGATCATTGGGTCAAATGCTAGTTCCATTTTTAGTTTTTGAGGAAACTGCTTACTGTTCTCCACAGTGGCTGCACCAGTCTGCATTCCCACCAGCAGTGAACAAGGGTTCCTTTTTCTCCACATCCTCTCCAGCACTTGTTGTTTGTTGATTTGTTGATGATAGCCATTCTGATAGGTGTGAGATGGTACCACCTTGTCATTTTGATTTGCATCTCTTGGATGATTAGTGACTTTGAACATGTTTTCATATGTCTCTTGGCCTTTCTTTTGTCTTCTTTATAAAAGTATCTATTTAGGTCCATTGCCCATTTTTTCTATTGGGTTGTTTATCTTCCTTTTATTAAGTTGTATGAGTTCCCTGTAAATGTTGGAGATTAAACCCTTATTGGTGATAAAGACCTGCATCATTCTGGTACTTATTTTTAATCTCCCATTTTATGTTCACTCTTGAAAACCTTCAACTGCATGTCCCCACCCTAGCTATGTGTATTACTGTCCCAGAATCACTCACTGATCACCAATTCCCAACTATCCAGCTTTCATCTCCACAGTCCCTAAAGCAACCAATAAGTATTTATTAATGACCTACTCTATGTTCATCATTGGGCCAGGGAGGAACAAAGAGGAAAAAGCATGGCCTCTCAAGGCAAAATGTAAAACATAGTTGGGAGAAAACTCTGGCTGTGAGGTTGTCTGGAAGCTACACTGTAATTTCAAACTTGCTATGCCCCAAACTGAACTTATTATATATCTGTCACATGTTCTTCTCTTTTTCTAGAAATATGACATGTGGTTAATAACATTTATTAATAAGAGCATGAGTCATTATTATTATGTAAATAACATTGATCAATGATCACATTGATTATAATCATAGCAATCATCCAAAAGATAAATCATGACTTTTTACCAATAAGAAAATCAAACAAGAAGGAAATGAAAAGTATTTTGTATGTTTAAGAAATAATGTATGTGCACATGTGTGTAAAGGTTCAAATCAATAAATTGGCATTCAATAAATAAAATAATGGTGAACTGCATAAGATATTCATGGAAAACAGTTGCTAACTACATAAAGTTGAAGGAATTTAGGAGCAATAAGGAAGGCAGATGACACAGGTTGTCCCACTGGATGCCTATCCCACACCAAACAGTCCAGGAGACACATAGACAAGACATTCCCTTTCTGTCTCTCCTCGCAGAACAGGGATGGGAAGTCACATGACACTATTTCAACTGTTTCAAGAAATAGCATCTCCATGCCTTTCCCTCTTTCTTCCCTCATCGCCCTCATCCGCTACCCCCACGCCCAGTTCCCCATCCCAGCCCCAGGCCTGGCCCTGATTAGGTGACCTGTACCTGCTGGCCAGGAGGAGGGACCAGGTGGTTGGCCAGCAGGCCTGGATCTGGTGATCAGGACCTGCTGGCTCCAAGGAGGGAGCTGGCCCTCAGCCCCCCTGGGAAAAGAGCCAAGTCCATCACTACCCACCCCCAGTTACCCGTCCCATCCTGGGGGGTCCAGCCCCAATCAGGAGATAGGAGCCTGCTTGCCGGGGGGGGGGGGGGGAACCAGGAGGTTGGCCAGCAGGCCCCATCAGTGATCAGGGCCTATGGGCTAGGGACAGCTCCTGCATTGAGGGTCTGCCCCATGGTGGCCAGTGTATATCATAGCACCAGTCATTCTGGTCATTCTGTCATAAAGGTTGCTTAGGAATATATATTATTCCACTAGAGGCTCGGTACATAGAATTCATGCATGGAGTGGGAGTAGGGGGTGCGGCTGGTGTCCCTCAGCCCAACCTGCACCCTTTCCAATCTGGGGCCCCTTGAGGGATGTCCGACTGCCCATTTAGGCCCAATCCCACCGGGCCTAAACGGGCAGTCAGAAA
Organism: Murina feae; assembly: GCA_004026665.1. NCBI lineage: Eukaryota > Metazoa > Chordata > Mammalia > Chiroptera > Vespertilionidae > Murina > Murina feae. The sequence continues at coordinate 84,301 of PVJC01001485.1, forward strand.
TCCCTTTCACAATTCAGGACTGCTAACTCCCAACCTTTAACCTGCCCACTGCCCCTAACCACTCCCCTGCCAGCCTTATCAACACCTAACTGCTCCTGTGCTGGCCTGATTGCCCCTAACTGCCCTCCCCCTGCAAGGATGGTCCCTCTCAACTGTCCTCCCCTGCAGGCCTGGGTCACCCCCAACTACCCTCCCCTGAAGGCCTGGGTCCCCCCAATTGTCCTCCTGTGCAAGCCTGGGTCCCCCCCAACTTTCCTCCCCTACAGGCCTGGGTACCCTCCAACTGCCCTCTCCTGCAGGCCTGGGTCCCCCCAACTGCCCTCCCCTGCAGGCCTGGGTCCCCCCAATTGTCCTCCCCTGCAGGCCTGGGTCCCTCCCAACTGCCATGCCCTGCAGTCTTGGGTCCCCCCCCCAACTGTCCTCCCCTGTAGGCCTGGGTCCTCCTCAACTTCCCTCCTCTGCAGGCCTGGGTCCTTCAAACTACCCTCCTCTGCCAGCCTGATTCCCCCCAACTGTCCTCCTTTGTAGACCTGGGTCCCTCCCAAATGCCCTCCCTTGCAGGCCTGGGTCCCCCCAACTGTTCTCCCCTGCAGGCCTGGGTCTCCCCCAACTGCCCTACCCTGCAGGCATGGGTCCACCCCAATTATCCTCCTCTTCAGGCTTAGGTCCCCCCCAACTGCCCTCCCCTGCAGGCCTGGATTCCTCCTGACAATTGTCCTCTCCTGCAGGCCTGGGTCCCTCCCATCTGCCCTCCCCTGCAGGCCTGGGTCCTCCTAATTGTCCTCCCCTGCAGGCCTGGGTCCCTTCCAACTGCCCTTCCTTGCTGGCCATCTTGTGACGGCCATCTTTGACCACATAGGGGAAGCCATCTTGTGATGGTCAATTTGCATATTACTCTTCTATTAGATAGGAGATACACACACACACACACACACACACACATTCCTTAGTTGATAATGTCTTATTGGTCATCATGATTAATTCTTGAAAGTCAAAAGTTAGACAATCACTATTCTAACTACCCCCACCACCTACAATGGAACTGGGACCATTGGAAAAGGTATCTATTAATGATCTTAAGATATGAATGTGAACGTGCCTGCAACTAAGTCCTGATATATTACATTATTAAATGGAGAGAGAAAAACTAGGATAACACACAAACAGCAAACACACCCTCTAGGAGATTAGAAATCTTGACAATTTAAAACAGCCATGCAAACCTCCAAGATTGGTCTCATCCAAGAGGTTTGCTTCCGGATGTAGACTCAGAGGACAGCCATCATGGCCTCTGAAAACTGAATGCACCAGAGATTTCCCTGTGCAGCCAGCCAGGGCCCTCACTTCTGGAAACATTAAAGATAAATATGCCCTCTAGACCCGGCTACCAGTGGCCATGAGATCCAGCGACTGTTCATGTGTGTGGCTCTCTGACACATGGAAGAGCATGAAAGAGAGATGGGGAGAGTGAGCATTGCCTGGAACTGAAAAGACAGGATGAGAGAAGTGACAGAAAGAAGGGCTGTCAGGCGACTCAATAGCATGTCGTAGAAACAACAGATGTGAATTGTAATTACTTCTCTCCCCAACTCTATTTGTGTTTCACAAACCAGTGCTGACACTTGAACAAAGAGCCTTGTAGAAGGAAGCAGGAGCTAGGTTTGTAAATAGCTGGTGCTTCAGATCTATCCGTAGTCCTTTGTAAAGGATGGAGGAGTCCGTGGTAGCAGCTTCTCACTAAACACACCAAAAGGAGCAAGTGAATGGGTTTGGCAGTGTACATGCTCATTGAGACTAAGCAATATTTCATTGTGAATCCTCCAACTCAGTGTTGGAGGTGGTAACTCAATGGCTTATTTGTACAGGAGAGGAAAGAAGAGAGAGAGTTTCTAAAAGCAACCAAGAACCTAAACAGGAGATAGTTCTGCTACAGACTACACGTGGGTTCCTTTATGGCCTCAAGAAAATCTCAAGACCAATATGGGCATGTACTTTGTGTTGTGCGATTGTGTGTGTTTGTGTGAGATCCTGTAGGGTTTTTCCCTCTATACCTCCACCCCTTTTCAACACCAAAATCAAAAGATATATAGTCAGTGGTGTTATAATGACTATGTCTGATGCCAGGTGGGTACTGGAAGTGTTGGGGAGGGACACTTTGTAAAGTATGTGATTGTCCAACCACTACATTCTACACCTGATAAAAAATAACTTAGCTTGTAAACTGTAAATTAAGTAATTAAATTTTAAAAAGAAAAAAACTGCATTGCAGCCTGGCCAGTGTGGCTAAGCAATGACTGAGCATTGGCCTAGCAACCAAGAGGTCATGGTTTGATTCCTGGTCAGGGCACATGCCCAGGTTGCGGGCTCAATTCCCAACAGGGGCTGTGCAGGTAGCAGCTGACCCATGATGTTTCTTTCTCATTAATGTTTCTAGCTCTCTATCCCTCCCCCTTCCTCTCTTTCTCTCTAAAATCAATTTAAAAATATTTAATTTTTAAAAAACTGTATTGCAGTCTAGAAGGCAATGGAATCCTATATAATAAAAGCCTAATATGCAAATTGTCCCCTTGGGTGGTTGTTCTACTGGAGTTCCACCATGATGTGTGCTGACCACCAGGGGGAGGCACAAAACATGGTGGGCATCAGTGATGCAGTGCTGGTAATGGGTGGCAGTGGAGGCGCTGCTTGCCCAATGAGAGCAGGACCATGGTGGGATGATGGAGCAGGTGAGGGGGTGGTGCCAGGCCAAGGCAGGATGTCAGGTGGGGCTACAAGGCTTTGAGGCTGGGGACATGAGCTGGGGCCCAATCTTCTCAGGCCACCCCTAGGGACTTCACCTATGCACAAATTTGAGCACCAGGTCTCTAGTTCTTAAATAACTATCAATGTCTAACACCTAGTAAACGGTCAATATTTATTGGGTTGAAAATACTTGAAATGGAGGAGACCATATCCAGGCTGTACTACAGACACAATTCTTTCCCATAACCTTTTCTCTTGTTCCCCACCCAATTTTGGGGATATGTCTTGTCAAAAAAATGGTTATGTATCCCCAAAAGGCAATTAACACAGCACATAAAACCTAAAATTTATTTTTGTCTCTTAAAAAGATAAAACCAGGCTTCCTATTACCAGACTTTGGTCAATTTTACCTCCTAAATATTTCTTCTTTCTCCTCTCATCTGCATCCTCATTTCCTAAGATTGTTTCCTCATCAGTCTCACTACCTGGAATCACTCGTCCTCCAATCCTTGCTCCAGACAGTGTGGTCAGTTTTTGGTTTTTTTTGTTTTTTTTTAAATACTCTGTGATGTGTTACTTCAGGGTTCTAAATCCATCATTGGCTCAGCCTCTTTTACTGGTGAAGTGAGAAAGGATTTGATGAAAACTCTTGAGAACCATAAGTGGGGAATGAGAAAAAAATGCCAGGAAGCTGCCACAACAACCAGGATGACATCCCAGGAGCAGCCTGATGGAGTCCCCTGCTGCTGGTACTGCCACTCCTCGGTCCCAGAGGGGCTACTGTCCCACTCCTGCCATCACCAGAGTCCCATCCACTAAGCCTCGCTAGCATGGTTCTCTGAGGCTAGGGAAAGTGAAACTGGACTACTGAGCTTCAGCAATAGAATGAGGGTCCTATCTCCCTTTTAGACACACTGGTGAACTCCTCAAATGCAGAAAGGAAGCTCAACTGCTAGGCAGCTTCAACAAAGTCATAAATACAATCATTCCCTCAAAGTATAAGGTATACTTTGTCTGCCTATCTCTCAGGACATAGTAAGCACAGCAAGGGACTAGTTCCACTCAGCCCTGTTCCTTGGTCCTCAACACAGAACTTGACCAGACACAGAGGAATGAAAACCCCATTGCTTCCTTTTGTAAGGGTTTTGGAACACAGAATACTAGCCAGATGCTGCTGGAGAAATGTTTGGCCACACAGAGTTACATGATGGGCTTACATTTAGCACTAGAAATTAGAACCAAACTTAACCTGACAGAATTTCCTGTATTTCCTATATGAGCTTCAAGCTGAACCCTAGGAAGCCCCACAGCTTTAAAAAATAATGAAACATAAATGGTTAAAATGGCTCCAAGAAAAATGATTCCACTATAAACAGCATCCACAATGTGCCAGGTAGTGTACATATGATAGGTAACTTATTGAAGTTCAAAAACACTGTTATAGACTGTATGTTATTCCCCCCACCCCCAAAAAAATTCATATGTTGAAAACTCAGCCCCCAACATGATAGTAGTTGGAGGTGGAGCCTCTGGAAGGCAATTAGGTCATGAGAATAAGGCCTCATGAATGGGACTAATAACATTATAAGGAGAAACACCAAAGAAATGATTTTTCTCTCTGCCATATGAGGCACCTGATCTGCCAGCACCTTGATCTTGGACTTAAAAACTGTGAGAAATAAACAGTTGTTGTATAAGCCACCAAGTCTAAGGTGTTCTGTTATACAATCTGAATAAACTAAGACATATCCTTTGAAATAGGTGCTATCCCCATTTTCAGATGAGGAAACCTACGTAATGTTGAAATGGGGAAAGGGATGTCATCCTCTAGGCAGTGATATGGAATGTGCGATCCCTGTATATCAGCATCTCCCAAGAAACTGGAGATGTATGTTAAACTGCATAGTCATTGGTCCCACCACACACCTGCTGACTCAGAGTCTCTGATGGAGGGACCCAGCAATCTATAGCTTCACAAGCTCTGCTGGTGTTTTTCCACTAGAGTTTGAGAACCACTTCTCTAAGACAGTGCTTCCAGAAGTATGGTATACTTCCCCTCAAGGATATAATACAACTGCCACATGGTAAACTTTTTTAAATTTATTTTTTAATTGCTTAAAGTATTACAAAGAGTGTTAAATAGGTCTCCATTTTTTCCCTTGACCTTCCCCCCACCTCCCCTACCCCCAATGTCTTGTGTCCATTGATTATGCTTATATGCATGCATACAAGTCCTGCAGTTGATCTCTTAACACCCCCCCAACCCTCCCCAGCCTTCTAGCTGTAGTTTGACAGTCTGTTCAATGCTGTTCTGCCTCAAGTGCTGGAGGGGATGTGGAGAAAAAGGAACCCTACTGCACTGCTGGTGGGAATGCAGACTGATGCATCCACTATGGAAGATAGTATGGAGATTCCTCAAAAAATTAAAAATGGAACTCCTATTTGACCCTGTGGTCCCACTTCTGGGAATATATCCCAAGAAACCAGAAACACCAATCAGAAAGGATATATGCATCCCTATGTTCATAGCAGCACAATTTACCATAGCTAAGATTTGGAAACAGCCTAAGTGTCCATCAGCAGATGAATGGATTAGAAAATTGTGGTACATCTACACAATGGAATACAATGCTACTGTACAAAAGAAGGAATTCTTACCATTTGCAGCAGCATGGATGGATCTGGAGAGGATTATGCTAAGTGAAATAAGCCAGTCAATGAAGGAAAAATACCCCATAATCTCACTTATTTGTGGATAATGAAGAGCATTATAAATTGATGAACATAAACAGATACAGAGGCAGAACAGCATTGAACAGACTGATGAACTTTTTAAAAAATGTACCTGTTAGGTATTCATTTTAATATATATTTAGTAAAAATCCCAGCTCAACATTGAATCCATGATTTCACAGACATACTGCTTGAGATGTCAAATCTACTTACATCAAACAAGAGAATCAACATAAAGAAAACCAATAGAGTTGTAAGAAGTTTCTATCAAAATAAAGAACCTGGTATATAAATTACTAATCTCTGAGATGCTCTTCACACCTCCATTCCCAGCTAGAGTTGAGAACGTGAGCCCCACATATAACTGGGCTTCTTCCAAGATCCTCCACTCTTTCTAAAGTTTCCTCCACCTGATACCTACCTTTAGCTTTAGAATTTTTGTCCATGGCTTTCAATCCTTATTAAAACTATAGAGAAGTTGTAGTTCTATCTTCTCTAATAGGAAGAGAACTTGAGAAGACTGAATGACAGGCACAGGGGTGGGGGGAAAAACTATAACAGTAAGAGAGGGCTCAGGTGACAAAGGAAAGCTGCAGGTGACAAAGTCTGCCATCTTCCCAATTACTGACCCAATGTCACTCACCACCCATCTCTGAGCACTGTTGGCAAAAGCAGCTCCAAGCTGGCATTGCTAAAATGGGAAAGGGTGGTCAGAGCTGACATAATTTTTTTACTATTACTAATAATGCTTGCTTACTATTATTATTCATAATAAAGCCATTTAAACCCCATTCAATAAGAGGTTTATCAAGCCCATTAAGAACAGGAAACCTATTTCCTGCCTGGCACTGTTTATGCACATCACTAGGAGACACTCGCTGTCTGGGGGAGCACCATTAGCTCCAACCAGGAGTCTTGGCAGGAGCTCATGGAAAGAACGTAAATCCCTCAAGTAGAATTACTGTGTGGTCAGTGAGGTCATAGCTCCTGCTTGGCTGGGCTGTATTCTAAGCCAAAGATCCAGAGAAGCACCAGTATCTCTATTTACGATGGAGTCAGGGGTCCTCCTGCTCCTTTACCTTCTGAAACCAACTGGGCACAGCCACCAGCTCTGGGGATGACCGACAATAAAGGCCAATTTATCTTACCTTTCTATGCAAAGAGAATCCCCACTCTATGATGGCTCCTTTTGGGCCAAGAGACCACTTCTAGACTCATCTTTCTATAGCCTCTTTAAGACTTCCCTCTGTCTCCTCCCCTCAAGAAAGGATTGTCTAGCTAATCCAGTATCCAAAGTCACCCACGGTGTTTAAGGGTCAGCCATGGTGGGAAACCTCTATTTCAAAACGTCTGATCCAGGTAAGGAGGAGCCAGGAGCCACCTCTAGCAGAAACACTTCTCTTGATCAGGGAACTCTAAAGATCCAAAACAATGAATCCCTAAGGGTGGATTCTAAAGACCTGTGCCCAACTGAGTCCAGTAAGGAAATATTTTGGTGCAAGGGGTTTTCTGAATCTTTCTGTCCCTAGGCCCCACATCTCCCCATCAAATCACACACTAGCCACCCACTGGACTTAGTCTCCTGTAAGGCTAGTTTCCTGATAGAGCTCAGCACCTCCCTCCCGTAGTGTTGCCTTCATCCCAGCAGAGGGCAGCAACTGTCAGAAGCTGGAGTCATTAGTGTGCAGCCACCACAGAAGGGCATGATAAAATAGGAGGAAAGAGGAAAGAGAAGCGTGGGCTGGGGGGCAAAATGGGGGCAGGAAGGAAGCACAGAGAGCCTGCCACTTCATCTCTTTGCTGTGGGCGAGCACTTGGGTAGAGTCTGGTTTATCAGTCAGTTGTTCTCATAACCCAGTGCTTTCTGGCTAGTCAGTCTCACCCTGAACTGCCAGTGTGGAAGGCTCTGGGTTATTAATCTGGCCCAGCACGAAAGCACCCGCACAATCAAACCTCTTCACTTTCCCTTACTCAGCTGCTGATGCCACATGCAAAACTGGGAGAAAAAGGAAAGGAGAAAAAAATGCCCAACCACATTTGAGTCAGAGGTAGTTGTGCTTCCACAGCAGATCTTTTCTGCATCTGCTTCCTTTCAACAACAGAGACATTTACATGAAAACAGGGCCTAGGGGAGCAGACTCCTGGACCTAACTAAGGTCACTGTGTGTCCCAACTGGGCTTCCATCCAAGCAAATAGCACTGTGAAATCAGTGGGTGGCACCTGGATTTTTACATGTACTTTTCAAGGAAACTGGCTTAGTACACAGGTTCTCAGGACAAGTGTGACCTGAGAACAACTGATCAACCAAGAAACAGAAGAAACTTCCTACAGGCAGATCTTTCCAGCAGTGGAGGGAGTAAAATTAGAGCGTTCTTAAATGTTTAAGGGGCAAATCTGTTAACATTTCAAGTGTCAAATTTTTGCTACCTACTTAGCTTCTGATCTTACCTGACCTAATTGTAATTGTTAAACTTTAAGATGTGATTGCTGGACTATAACTCTTTTTCCAGCTACTATCTACCTGTGGATCAGTATTCAAGCCATATGGAATCAATGCCCAAATTCCTCTGCTGGTCTATGTAATGCAGGGAGGCCTCTGTCTATACCTAGTACAGAGTCAGGAACAGAGTCTAAGCTCCCCATAAATATTAACTAACTAGGGGCCCGGTGCACAAAAATTTGTGCACTCGAGGTGGAGGGAGTCCCTCAGCCCGGCCCTCTCACAGTCTGGGACCCCTCAGTGGATGTCCTATGATGGCCCCAGTCTGCCAGGCGCCTTTTGTGTGTGTGTGTGTGTGTGTGTGTGTCATCACTGGGGACCTGCCCCCAGCTGCATCTGAGGTTCGGAGCAGTCCTCCTGTGTGTGTCTACCTGCTGGGGGCCTGCCCCCAGGCACACCGTGGAGGCTTGGAGCAGGCACCTCCTCTATGATGATCTCTCAGACTCTTGCCCTCCCCTGCATGTTGTTCTCTTTTTTGAGCGTGACCAGGGCTGCGGGCGGCCTGCCTCCCAAGCTTGCCTACTGCCCATCTTCCTCCAGCCACCAGAAAGCAGGGAAAACCCCGCCTCGTGGTCAGGCCAGCCTTTTCCTGCTGCCTGATCCTCGGAAGGGACCTGGGAAGCCGCCAAGCAGGCCGCCAACTCTTTCCCACTCACCCGTCCCCTGCTGCCTTCCTTTCCCACTTCCCGGTGCCGCCAAGGGGTCTGGGGAGCTGCCAAGCAGGACCCCGGCCCCTGCAGCCTTGCTTTCCCGCTCCCCGATGCCCCGCAAAGGGCCTGGGCAGCCACCAAGCA
>PVJC01001486.1:0-78248 GCA_004026665.1 Murina feae
TTAACCCAGCCAAGATGGAGGCCAACAGCCATGGAGCTAGAGCAAACCAAAGGCTTCTGTTGCAACTGCCTGCCTAGGCTGGCTGAGCCTCTGCTCACAGCCACGCCCACCAGCCAATCAGAGTGACTGTATGCAAATTAACCCAGCCAAGATGGAGGCCAACAGCCATGGAGCTAGAGCAAACCAAAGGCTTCTGTTGAAACTGCCTGCCTAGGCTGGCTGAGCCTCTGCTCACAGCCACACCCACCAGCCAATCAGAGTGGCTGTATGCAAATTAGCCCAGCCAAGATGGAGGCTGGCAGGGCGGCTCTGCACTGGGAACCTCCACGGCCGGCATAGCTGTGCCAGGTATGTCAGCTCAGTGGAAGGGGGGTCTGGCCTGGGGCCTCCTCGGGGCATCCAGGAGCAGCTGTCCTGGGTCTGCTGCCTAGCTCCGCCCCCGGGAGCCTCCGAGGAGTATCCAGGAGTGCCTGTCCCAGGTCCACTACCTGGCTCCACCCCCTGGGAGCCTCCCCGGGGCATGCAGGAGCACGGGGCCTCTGCAGGGTGTGCAGGAGCAGCCATCCTGGGTCTGCTGCCTGGCTTTGCCCCCCCGGGGGCCTCTGCGGGACATCCAGGAACACCTGTCCTGGGTCCACTGCCTGGCTCTGCCCTGGGGGCCTCCGCAGGGTGTCCAGGAACACCCGTCCAGGGTCCGCTACCTTCATCCACCTCCCAGGGGCCTCCACAGGGCATGCGGGAGCGTCTGCTGCACAGTGCGGAGAATCCGAAGCCAGTTCACTGCCCGGCTCCACCCCGGGTGTGTTTGCTCAGCAGCAGGGCCCCACCGAGGGATCCTGCACCAGCGTCCACCCCTGGCTTGCCACCCAGCTCTGCGCTAGGTGTGTCCCCTCAGCGGTGGGGGCCCACCAGGCATGTGCAATCGTGGGCCCTCCAGTGGGAAATGTCCAGGCCTGCACTCACCAGCCTTCCCATCCCCCAGTGCACAAACCCTGAAGGGGCTGTGGGCAGCCTGAAAATGGCTCTCAGCCCCTCACCCAGGCTGGCTAGGCATGCCAGCAGGTGGACATCCCCCCCCCCCCGAGGTGTCCCAGACTGCAAGAGGGCACAGGCCAGGCTGAGGGACCCCCCACCCCCAGTGCACAAATTTTTGTGCACCGGGCCCCTAGTAATATATATATTTTAAAAGCAGAATTAGACCTGGGTGCCACAACTGCTAGTTGCATAATTGGATGCCCTTGGCCACACCATTTTTTCTGAAAAGCTGGGATGCCATTCTATGACTCAGGTGGGCCCAAGATGGGCATCCTTGCCACTTTACCCAGCCCAGTCCACTTGAGCTCAACTCATTGAGGATCTAAAGGATCATCCACAGGCTGGGGTGCTCAGAGTCCCTACGCCAATCAGGATAGCTTCATCAATAGATTTGGATAATTGCCTCCTTTGGAGGGATCATTCAGAAAACCCCAGACCCCCAAATGAACTCACACTGATCTCTTCTGTCCCATATCTTGCTGACCTTATCTCTTGTCTCTGAGAAGCTAGTGGTGTAATTCAGTCTGAATCTGAAGGAAATCAGGGGATATATACAGTCCCAGGCTAAGTCTGAAAGTCCAAGAACCAGGAGTGCTGATGTCTAAGGATGAGAAAATGTAGGTGTCTTAGCTCACACAGAAACATGAGACATGTGCTTTGATCCCCAGCCTCTCCTCTGTCTGTGGGTCTGAGACTCACCCTCCAGCATCCATCAGAATCCAGAGAGATTCCCTGCCCTCTCTGAAGACCCTGATATCAGACCCACACTGCCCAGAAGCCTCCTGTGACCTTTGTCTTCCATCTAGAACTCTTGGGGTCAAGTCTGCTACATCTGCTGAATGTTGTGATTGGAAAACTGTCAGTCCTGGAGGGGACTCAGATGAGGCCATATATATCCCCCAATTCTCAGGTCCCAAGGGTATGTTTTAGAATTTTGTTTACTTTTCCTAATCTCTAGATTGTTTGTGGCTTTGGTTCTCCCTTTGCTGCTGGCATTGGTCATATCTGGCTGTGAATATCTTCGTAGTGCAGGGTTAGAGTATATCTGTGTTAAAATTCAGAGCAAATTTCCTAGTCTTGTCTGGAGATAGAATAGGCTTTTGGGTTTCACAGACTGGACTTTAATCTGAGTGCATGTATTACATGTGGCCAATAGGTCAGTCAAATACTTTTGAATATGAGGAAGACATGTTGAGTGCCTTCTCTACTGCTGCAGGCACTTTCCCTGCAGATACCACTGTAGATAGGCATGTGGTCAGGCAGAAAATCTGTTCATTTAACAGATAATTATCAATGTGATGAGTATGAAAAGATAGGATGGGGATGCTATGGGAGAACATATCAAGGGGAAATTATCTAGTCTAGAGTGTTGGGATGAGCCTCCTAAAGAAGAGATGTTTAAGACTTTAAAAATGAGTTGAATTTAAATAGATAAAGAGAGTGTGGGAGAAGAGTGTGGGAGTAGGAATATTCCAGGCAGTTACAGTCATACGAGATGAATAAATCCTAGAGATCTGCTGTGTGGGCCTCATGCCTAGAGTTAATATTTATTAAATACTTAAAAAAACTTGCTAAGAGAGTAGATATTTTGTAATATTCTTCAAAAAAATCTTTATTATTTATTTATTTTGAGAACAAATTGATATACATCACTGTATCCGTTGAAGATGCACAGCATAATGGTTTGAGTTACATATGTCGTGAAATAATTACTGCAATATATTTTAGTGTCCATCTTGTGTAGATGCAGTACAATGAGAAAGAAAAAGAAAGAATATATTTTCCTTGTGTGAGAACTCTTAGGATTTACTCTCCTAACAACTTCCATACACATCATACAACAGTACCTGTAGTCCTCATGCTGTACATTATATCCTTAGTAAATATTTGTACCTTTGACCATCTTTCTTCAATCTCTTCTCCCCTTACCCCCTGGCTCTGATAACAACAAATTTGATCTCTTTTTTATAAATTGGGGGGGGGGTTGTTTTTGGGGTGTGTGTTTTTGTTAGATTCCATATAAAAGTGAGATTATATAGTATTTGTCTTTCTCTGTCTGACTTATTTCACTTAGTATGATATCCTCAAGGTCCATTCATATTGTTGCAAATGGCAAGATTTTCTCATTTTTTATAGATGCATAATTTTTTATTGTGTGCTTTATATATATTCATTCATCCACCAGTGAGTACTTCAGTTGCTTGCATGTCTTGGCTATTATATATAATGCTGTTATAAACATAGGGGTGCAGATATCTTTTCAAGTTGTGTTTACATTCTCTTAGGACATATTCCCAGAAGTAGAATTGCTGGATCATATGGTAATTCTGTTATTAATTTTTTGAGGAATTTTTATACTATTTTTCCATAGTGACTGTACCAATTTACAATACTACTAACAGTGTGCATCAGGGATCCCTTTTTTCCACATCCATGCCAGTATTTATTTATTTTTTGGTCTTTTTGATAACCATTTTACCAGATATAAGGTGATATCTCATTGTGGTTTTGATTTATATTTCCCTAATGACTAGTGATGTTGAGCATCTTTTCAGGTATTTATTGGCCATTTGTATGTCTTCTTTGAAAAATGTCTATTCAGATCTTTTGCCTATTTTTAAAAATTGGATTATTTGGCTTTCTGCTATTGAATTGTATGAGTTCTTTTTATAATTTGAACTAGAGGCCTGTTGCAGGAATTTCATGCATGGGTATGGTCCCTAGGCCTGGCCGGCAATCAGGGCCCATTGGGGCTTTCCAATTGCCAGCTGGGGCCTCCCTTTTCCAGCTGCTGGCCAGGGTTTTTCGTTCTGCGCTTCCCCTTAGTAGTCAGCACACATCATAGCAAGTGATTGAACTCCCAGTCTCCCGGTCAAACTCCTGAGGGGACACTTTGCATATTAAATATATATATATATATATATATATATATATATATATATATACACACACACACATGTAAGTATAATTTTTACTACTACCAAATTATTACTATTTTGTGGTAACACTTAAAACCATTTCAGTAGATGCAGAAAAAGCATTTGACAAAATTCAACATCCGTTCATAATAAAAACTCTTAACAAATTAGATATGGAAGAAACATACCTCAACATAATAAAGCCCGTATATAATAAGTCCACAATTATGATCATACTTAATGGTGAAAGTTTGAAAGCTTTTCCTCGGAGAGTGGGAGTAAGGCAAGAATATTCACCTTCACTACCTTTACAACATAATACTGAAAGTTCTTGCCAGAGCAATCAGGCAAGAAAAAGAAATGAAAGTAAAATTATCTCTAGTTGCAGATGACATAATTATATATATGTAGAGAAAATTCTGAAGACTCCACCAAGAAACTGTTAAATTTAATCATGAATTCAGTAAAGTTGTGGGATGTAAAATTAAATCATAAAAGTCAGTAGTGTTTCTATATACTAACAAATTTTCTGAAAAAGAAATGATTCTATTTATAATAGCATCAAAAACAATAATATACTTAGGAGTTAACTTAATCAAAGATTTCTACTCTGAAAACTATAAGGCATTGATTTTAAAAATTGAAAGCACAAATAAATGGAAAGGTAATATGTGTTCCTAGATTGAAAGAATTAATATTGTTAAAATGTCCATATTACCAAAAGCCATCTATAGATTCAATGTAATCCCCATCAAGATTGCAATGGTATTTTTTACAGAGATAGAAAAAAATCCTAAAATTTATATGATACCACAAAGACCCCAAATTGCCAAAGCAAGCCTGAGAAAGAAGAGCAGAGTGGAAGGTATCACACTTCCCAATTTCAAACCACAATTTAGGTGATAATAATAAAAATGGTATGATGCTGGCACAAAAACAGAAAAGAATTGATAGCCCAGAAATAAACTCAAGCACATATGGTCAACTAATATTTTACTAGGGAGCCAAGAATACTCATTGTAGGAAGGACAGTCTTTTCAATATATAGTGTGGGACACTGGATGTTTACCTGAAAAAGAATAAAAGTGGACCCCTATCATACACCACTCACAAAAATAAACTTGAAATGGATTAAAGGCCTAAATGTAAGACCAGAAACCATGAAACCTGTAGAAGAAAACATAGGCGGGAGGGGAAAGCTCTGGACATGGTTCTTGGCAATGATTTTTTGGATATGACACCTGAAGCACAAGCAAAAAATAAAACACTTTTGCACAGCAAAGAAACAAACAGCAAAGTGAATGGATAACTTACAGTACTAGGAAAGTATGTGCAAACCATACACATGATAAGAGGTTAATATCTAATCTAATAAAAGAGTAATGTGCAAATTGGTGTCACTCTGCTACACCTAAGCCATGCCCACCAGCCAATTGCCATGCCCACCAGCCAGTCAGAGTGGTTGTATGAAAATTAGCCCAGCCAAGATGGCGGCCAGCTGGAACAAGCAAGAGGCTTGCCCCGGTGATGGAGGAAGCTAAGGTTCCTGCCTGCCTTGTCTGGCTGTGGCCTCTGCTCAACGCAACAAAGTTTCAATTATAGAAGATAAATAAACCCCAGATACCTGCTCCCAGCCGCCTCGCTGCAAACGGCCCTCAGCCCGTCACCTAGGTTGGCCAGGCACCTCAGGAGGGGACACCTACCCTGAAAGGACTGTGACCAGCCTGCAAACAGCCAAAGCCCCTCACCCAGGCTGACCAGGCATCCCAGCAGGACCCCCCTCCCTGAAGGAGATGTGACCAGCCTGCAAATGGCCCTCAACACCTCACCCAAGCTGGCCAAACCCCCCTGGGGGGGGGGACACCCACCTTGAAGGGACTGTAGCCAGCCTACAAACAGACATCAGCCACTCACCCAAGCTGGCCAGGCACCCCAGGGGGACCCCCACTCTGATCCAGGACACCCTTCAGGGCAAACCAGCCAGCCCCCACCCATGCACCAGGCCTCCATCCTATATAATAAACGGGTAATATGCAAATTGACCCTAACAGCAGAACCACTGGGAATGACTGTTCACTATGACACACACTGACCACCAGGGGGCAGTTGTTCAGTGCAGGAGCTGCCCCTGGTGGTCAGTGCACTCCCACAGGGGGAGCTCTGCTTAGCCACAAGCTAGGCTGACAGCTGCCAGTACAGCAGTGGTGATAGGAGCCTCTCCTGCCTCCTGAACAGTGCTAAGGATGTCTGACTGTGGCTTAGGCCTGTTCCCCACTGGCAAGTGGACATCCCCCGAGGGCCCCTGGGCTGCCAGAGGGATGTCTGGCTGCCAGCTTAGGCCCAACCCCCCGGGGGAGCGGGCCTAAGCCAGCAGGTGGACATCCCCCAAGGGGTCCCAGATTGTGAGAGGGCACAGACCGGGCTGAGGGACCCCTCGAGTGCACAAATTTTTGTGCACCAGACACACACACATATACACATACACATACACATACACATACACATACACATACACATACACATACACACACACCCTAGAGGCCCAGTAGGGAGTTCCTTACCCCAGCCTGCCCCCTCTCACATATTGGGAGCCCTCAGCGGGTATCCTACTGACAGCTTAGGCCTGCTCCCTGCACCCCTTGGGAAGCGGGCCTAAGCCACAGTCTGGCCTCCCTTTGTGGGAGGCAGCCAGGCTAATCAGGGGAAGCCACCAGCCCCATCACCCCGCTGCTGCAGCCACTGCCAGTCACCGCAGCCACCAAGGCCCCTCTGATCACCTGCTTCACAGAACCCAGGCCTCTGCAATCACAGGCTTTGCCCCTGCCCAGGCCCCTCCGATTACCAGCTCCACCCCTGCCCCACTGCAGCCTGTGGCCAAGGCTACAGGCCTGGGCAGGGGACCCCCAGATGCCTGCTTTGCTGGCTCCACCGGTGCCCAGACCCCTGTGATCGCAGGCTCCACCCCTGCTCCTCAGATCGCTGGCTCTGCAGAGCCCAGGCCCCTGCGCTCTCCGGCCTTGCACCTGTCCGGGCCTGAAGCCTTTGGCCCAGGCCTTATGCCTGGGTAGGGTACCCTAATACCCCTCTGATCACCGGCTCTGCCCCTGCCCATGCCTGAGGCCTATGGCGAAGGCCTCTGGCCAGGGCAGAGGACCCCCAACCCCCTCTGATTGCCTTCTCCGCCCTTCAGGGCCTTCTGCTTCCCCAGCCACCTGCCTGGCTAACAGGCCTGACCACTTCAGTGGCGTGGCTGAGCCGGACTGGGTGCCGCCATCTTGTGGTTTTGGGGGTGGCCATATTTGTAAAGGAGTGATGCCTAATTTACATATTACTCTTTTATTAAATAGGATATATATATGCCATATATGCCTAAGTGACTGGCTGACTGTTCGACCATTCAACTGGTAGCTATGACTCACACTGACCACCAGGTGGCAGATGCTCAATGCAGGAACTGCTGAGCTGCAGTGGCTTGGCTGCAGTTCTCCAGTGATGCACCCAGAACCAGAGAGGAGGGAGCCCGATTCCAGGGTGCATCACCTGAGAACCACCTTCTTGCAATCTGGGACCCCTTGAGGTATGTTGAAGAGCCAGTTTCAGCCCAATACCCACAGGCCAGGCCAAGGGACCCACTGGTGCACTAATCCATGCACTGGGCTTCTAGCCCACTGGCTCCCCACTTCATGTCTGGCTCCCCACTGGGCCTCTAGCCCATTGCAGAGGTCATGGGTCTGGCTCTTATAGGAACTTTCAACTCAATTAGCTAAATAATGAGATGTGCAGGACCTACTGGCTGCGGCCCTGGCCAGCCCATCCACTTAATGTTGATTTCCAGTGGAGGCAGCGAATTTTCCTGCTACCACTCTCAACTGGGAAACTGGCCGTGGCTTCCCTCCTTCCAGGTGGACAGTAGCAACTGTCAGCAGGCAACTTCTGGGAAGGGAAGGAGGTGAAGGAGCAGCTTGGGTGGGAAGAAGGAGGTTCTCACCTCCACAGAACTCTGCCTGGGCAGAAGGGCCTGGGCAGGAGCAGGGTCCTGTCTTAGGCCAGCTAGTTTCCAGGCTAAGTCAATCCTATTTGATAAATAATTGCATTTTGCAGCTACATGCCCACAAGTCATTAGTTATTGCCAAGCTTAGGGTAAAGTGAGATGAAAGAAGCAAGACAGATACAGAGAGAACGTGACATAATATTGGGAGAATAGAGGATGGAGCCCAATTCTAGGGT
The DNA here is from genome assembly GCA_004026665.1 of Murina feae. NCBI lineage: Eukaryota > Metazoa > Chordata > Mammalia > Chiroptera > Vespertilionidae > Murina > Murina feae. Next base: position 8,181 of record PVJC01001486.1, read on the forward strand.
GTGTCACCTGAGAACCACCCTCTCACAATCCAGGAGCCCTCAGGGGATGTTGGAGAGCCTGTTTTGGCCCGATCCCCACAGGCCAGGCAGAGGGACCCCCACCCACTGCTTCACAAATCCATGAACTGAGCCTCTAGTAATAAATAAAGAGTGTAAGAGGAAACTTCTGGAGGTGATGGATATATTTACAACATAGATTGTGGTGATGGTTTCACAGGTGTATACTTATCTCCAAACTCATCAAGTTGATTTTTTGTGTGTGTTGATCATAGCTCAATAAAGTGGTTTAAAAAAGAAAAAGATTATTTTAGTCAAGGAGAAAAAAATGTGCAAAGGTTTAGAATTCTCAGATGAAAACAGGAAAACGTGTTGGGGAACTGTGGAAGTCTCTATGGCTGGAGCAAAAAAGGAAGAGGAAAACATGTTAGATGTAGTAGAAGGACTGATGTGAACATTTTGAAAAAAAATAAAGGATATACACACACATATATTCATTAAATTAAAAAATATATACACACTTTGAATAATTATTAATTTCAATGGGTTAAATCTAAAAAGAAAGAAACATCAATTGAGCTACCAGCCTTTAAAGTGTGTATATATTTTTGAGGGACAACCTGTGTATACATATAGTACCATATGCTCACCACCTGCTCCTTTGAAGAGATTTAAGGGGAGTAGGGTCATCAGGCTTTTTAAAATAAGTTAATGGATCATTATGACTGCCATGTGGAGAATGGATTATTAAACAGTAGACTCAGAAGAAGAGCGTTGAGAGAGCTTGGACTATGGTTGGGGCAGTGGGAGAGAAATGGATAAATTCAGAAACAGAATTTTGAAGGAAAGTAGGTTTAAGGCTGACTCTCAAGTTGCTCACTCGAGCAGCTGGGAGATTCTCTAAGATAAGGGCACCACTAGAGGAGGTTTGGAGAAGGCGGAGAGGTGATGTTTTCTATTTTAGATACGGTCAGTCTGTAATTTCTGAGACACTCCAGTTCATCCAGTAGGCAGTTGGCTGTGTGGGGATTGAGCTAAGGAGAGAAAAGTTGGCATGAGATAGATTTGGCCATCAGTGGCACATAGATCATATTTGAAGTCATGAGAGGGAAAAGGTTGCCTAAAGAAGGCAGGAGGGATGAGACAGAAGTCCAGATAAAAGTAACATGTAAGGCATGGTAGGAGCAGCTGGGAAGGAGACTGAGAAAGAGTGACCTGGAGGGTGAGTTTGTGGCAACTGAGAGAAGAGTGCATGTAAGTACCCAAAGTTGGACTTAGCAACCGTAGGCATGGAGGATGGGGGATGAACGTGAGCACCATTTAGGAGGTATGGCCAACAGGACTTAGTTGGCGATGGAATGTAGGAATGAATGAGAGGAGAGTGGAAGGAAACGTCCAGGTTCTGAGTACCTAGGTGGATTCAGTTCAAGAACACCTGCAGAGAAAAAGGTCTTAGGTGGAGCTGGAGAAGTTCCATTTTAGAGACTGTGGGTTTGAGGAGTAGCAGTCCTCTGTGACCTGGCAGTGAGATGTCAAGGGAATTGATAGAGGGATTCCAGGGCAAGTGTTCACCATTCCACTCTTGTGTCTGCTGTACCGCGATGCCCAGCATTTGGCTGACTTAAAGGAGCTACAGTGTGGTGATCTTTTGTATGATTTGAACCAGTGGCTGACAGCAGGGAGTTACCATATGGGCTACACCTAAAGAACTGAAGAGTTAGGAAAATAATGGGTTTTTTAAAGTTGAGGACTCTTCGTCCTTTTTTATGAAATATTTTTGGGAGATGTTTAGAACTTTCACATCTCGGCTCCGTATTCCGATTTCATGCAGGTACATAGCACCTCCCTAAAGGAGATGGGGAGGCCCCATAGAGCCCAGCTGGTGAGCCACCTCCCTGTAAAGTTTGAACATCTTTAGTGACACCATGCTCTCCCAGTATTCACTGCCGTGTGACATTTCGTGTACAGAACTGCTTCAGAGGACACAGAAAGCAGGAGAAAGGTAATTTAAACAGCAATTCTGGCATTAGAGAGCAGGGCCATTTAGTATCTTGATTGAAATGTACTGTCAGTCTCTTAAACGAGAAAAATAGACTCGTATAGAAAGCTGCAAAAACAAAAACACATGCACACACACACACACATCAAATAAACATTCCTTAAGAGACTTTCCAAAAAACAGTCAGCAATGGGATGTCTATGTAGAATAAAATGGCTTCAACAGTTTCTAAAATCCTTTAATGCTAATTTTGTAAAGGCTGGGAATTACACCCTGAGTGGATGAGGGGTCGAGATTATTTTGTTTCTTGTTATTTTTCCCCCTCAAAACAAATTGGAGAATGAAGAATTCAGTAATTAAATTTTATGTTAATTTCTCTTATTTTAATTTAACATTTAATTATGGAGAATTAAAACATACACAAAAATAGAACAGTCTAATGAACCCAGTCTCCTAATGATTCAACTTTAACAAATACCAACATTTTATGTTTTTCAACTACTGCTCTTCAGCTTTTTAAAAAGAAAATGCCAGCCCTGACTAGTGTGGCTCAGTTGATTAGAGCATCATCCCAAGCACTGAAGGGTCATGGGTTTGATTTCCAGTCAGGGCATATACCCAGGTTTCGGGTTCAATTCCGAGTCAGGGTGCATGTAGAAGGCAATCAATCAATGTTTCTCTCTCACATTGATCTCTCTCTCTCTCTCTCTCTCTCTCTCTCTCTCTCTCTCTCTCTCTCTCTCTCTCTCTCCTGACACCCTCGCTGCCTCTCCCTTCCTCTCTCCAAAATCAATGAAAAATGTATCCTTGGGTGAGATAAAAAAAAAAAGCAAATCCCATATTTCACCTATAAACATTTAAAGTGTATTGATAACATATAAAGACTTTTTAAAACATAGGCTCAACATAAAATTACTTAGTAAAATCCAATACCCAGTTCATGTTTTTCAAAAATATTTCTCGAAAGCTTGTGATTTTTCTATCATCTGTATATCTATCAATTATCTAGAACTGATTTGTTCAAATAAGATTTCAAACAAGGTCTACACATTTCAATAGGTTGATATGTCACTTGAGTACCTTTTAATCTTTAACATTTCCCCTCATCCTTATTTTCTTATGTCATTCCGTTGTGGAAGACACCAAGTCATTTGTTCTATAAAATTTTGAACAATCTGAATATGGCAGATTGATTGATTTCTCTTGATGCCTTTGACATCTTCTAATCTCCATTTTCTCTAAGTTGTAACTATATCTACAAGGTTGATTAGACTCATTTCCTGTAAGAATACTTTAGGTGGTGCTGTAAACTTCCTATCACATTACATCAGGTTGTCTGATTTTTAATTATGTTTAGATTCAACAGTGGGGCCATGTACTCTCAGCCCAATTCATCCTTTATAAAATTCTCCATCAACCTTTCACCCAGTGGTTTTAGCAGCCATTAATGGTCATTGCTTAGGTCTGTATTTCATCAAGTCCTACATAATAGTGATTTTTAAATTCTATATTCATTCTGCATTTATAAGCTGTGATTCTTCTTTTTTAAAGAATTTTCCTTCATCAACTATTTGGATCCTTTGAAATATAGTTTAAATAGGAAATACAGGATAAATGCTTGATTCTTTGTTTTTCTGTAAACAGTTTTGGAATAATGAGTGAATGCCATAGCAACCTCCAAAGGTAACCAATGAGGTTTTGTTTTTCCAATAATATTATGTACTCATTTTTTTAAAATGTTATTTATCTAAATAGATTATAGTTGTTACTCAATTTTTGCCCATTCTACTAGTATATGTGTTTTTATCAAGGTCTTATTTATTACAATAAAATACACAGATTTGCAGTCTAATGGGTCTCTGATAAGTTATGTGCACCCCTATAATTACCTCCCAAAACATAATACTGAACTTTCCATTGCATCAAAAAGTCCCCCTTTGCCCCTTTCTTATAAGTTCTACTTCCCCCACTAGCCTCTCCAGGCAGCCATTTTCTGATTTTAATCACCATATATTAGTTGTGTCTGTGCTACGTCTTCACATAAATGGAATCATAACTTATAAGTTACTCTTTCAACTAAGATAATGTTTCTAAGATTCCTCCATGTTGTTGTATATATCAGCAACTCCTTCTTTTTCATTGCTGAGAAGTACTCCATCGTGTGAATACACAATAATTTGTTATTTTCTTGCTTAAGGATAGTTATGTTTTTTCCAATTTGGGACTGTTATGATCATTTGTTCCAAAGTCTTTTTTGGACATATGTTTTGATTTTTCTTGGATAAATACCAAGGAAATAAATGGCTAGAATATGGGGGGGGGTGTTTAACTTTTTTAAGAAACTCTCAAAGAGGTATCTAAATGTTTGTACCATTTTTTGCTCTTCATTGCTGTGTAAGAGTACCAGGTGTTCCATATCTTTGCCAGTATTTGGTATTGTCAGTGTTTACTGACAATAAAGAATCGAATAGGCTTTAAGTGGCACCTCAGTGTAATTTTAATTTACATTTCCTTGATAACTAATTATATTGAACACCTTTTCTTGTATTTATGGGTAATTTGTACACCTTCTTTTGCCCATTTTAAAGCATTGCATTGTTCTATTTTATTGTTCATTTATAGGTCTTCATTATGTTTTTTTTGGAAATGATTTATTTTTCAGATATATGTGCTGTGAATACATATTGGTCTATGGCTTGTCTATTTATTTACTTCTAGAAGCTTTACATTTAGGTCTATGACCCATAAGGACCTTGAAAAAAACAGAATAATATCTTGAAGTTGGCAATCATTTCCTTGGACTAGATACAAAGAACACTAACAATTTTTTAAAGTGAGGGAAGGTGAGGAGAGATTAACTGGAGAATTTATATGCATACTAGAGGCCTGGCGCATGAAATTCATGCACAGGTATGATCCCTAGGCCTGGCCTGTGATCAGGGCCATCTTCCTCGGCTACCTGCAGCCGGCCCCACCCCCAGTTTCCTGTTTACCATTAGGTGATTGGTGCCTGATGTCCCGGGGAAGGTACCAGGAGGTTGGCTATTGCCATTCGCTTGCCAGCCCTGCAATCAGAGTCTGCCGGCTGGGGAAAGAGACCAAAGGGTGGTCAGTGAGCCTCATAGTGACTGGTCCAATTGTCATTCTGGTTGTTCCACCATTAGGGTCAATTTGCATATTACCCTTTTATTATATAGGATAAAGGTCTGGTGCATAGGATAGATGGGGGCCCCATATTAAAGTGGAGGTCCCCGCTGGTGGGGGCAGTCAGCCTGGGTGAAGGACTGTGGTCATTCTAGTCTCTGATCATTCTGGTCATTCCGCCATTTTGGTCACTGGACTTTTATTATATAGGATATTCATAGCCCGTGGACATAAACAATAGTGTGGTGAGGGCCTGGGAGGAGTGGGTGTAGGGTTGAGGAGGGTCAATGGGGAAAAACAACAACAAAGAGGACATCTATAATACTTTCACCAGTAAAGATAAATTTAAAAAAATAAAAGTGATAAATTGGACTTAAATTTTAAAATTTCAGCTCATCAAAACATAACATTTAATAAATGTATAGGCAAGTCACACACTTGGAAAAAATGCACAGTGCCTACATCTGACAAAAGAATCATATCCATAGCCTATGTAATGTGCTAATATGCTAAGTGTCTGACAGTTGGACCACCATATGATGCACACTGACCACCAGGGGGCAGACTCTCTGACCTGTACGTTAGCTTGCTGCTGGGGTCTGGCCAATCTGGACTGGGTGAGATGGGCTGGATACACTCTGGAATCCTCCCACAGTTCCTCCCCGACCCTGATTGTGCATCAGTGGGGTCCCTCAGCCTGGCCTGCACCTTCTCGCAATCTGGGACCCCTTCAGGGATGTTGGAGAGCCAGTTTCGGCCCGATCCCTGCAGGCCAGGCCGAGGGACCCCACTGGTGCACGAATTTGGGCACCAGGCCTCTAGTTACCGTATTTTCCAGCATATAAGATGACTTTTTAACCCAGGAAAATCTTCTCAAAAGTCAGGGGTCATCTTATACACTGGGTGTCATCTTATAGGGCGGGTGCTGAAACTTCTGAGCCGGACTGGAAAATCTGCAGTCGCCGCATACGGTGGGAGGAGCTCAAAAATGGTCACACTCCATTCATTTCAATGGAACCGGACGGAGACCGCAAGTGTCTCTGGTCGGCTCCTTTTTGTGCCACATACGGTCTCCGTCCAGACTTTTTAACCCAGGAAAATCTCAAAAGTTAGGGGTCGTCTTATACAACCAGTCGTCTTATACGCCGGAAAATACGGTATATGTAAGAAATTCTAAAAATCAAGAATAAAAAATGGCAAAAGACCTGACTAGCCACTTTTCAGAGCTGCCTTACCTCTAGCAGTAGAGGTTCTCATCTCATCTTTCATGTTTTGAGCTCTGGACCTGGAATCAGCCATTTCTCGAAGGAGCTCTGATTTTTTCTGGTGGGAAATAGTATTTAAAGACCAAAGTCTCATCAGTGAGGTTGCTCATTGCTACTGGATTGTATTGTGTCTAAGCCTTTTTAAGGAACAAAGCTGGATAATTACTGATTTTTAAGAAAGAGGAATATAAATCATTACTTCACACTAATATTTCCAATTCAAATTGTTTTCAATTGCAGGATTTTCACTTATTTGATTTATATTTGTCTTTTACTAACATAAAAATAAGTCTGATTTTTATTTATATCATTTCTTATTTTCTTTATCCTACAATATATACATAATAGCTTCCAATAAGAATACCAACTAACAAGTTAACTGAATTAAATTTAGTATTTCTTTGTGGTTTGCTTTGTCCTTAGGCTCTTTGCCACTAGGGATGTGTAGTCAACACTCTGTTCTAAGGGCATTTGAAATAATTTTTCTCTGTGTGGTCCTTGATATTGGATTTTAGAGTTATAAGACAATGAAGTTCACTTTTTTCCTATTTTACTGAGATTACAAGTTGGTTGACTAAATTTATTTAACTTAAACTTTTTTCTATTTTTAAGACTTAATTTTTTGGAGTAGTTTTAGGTTCACATCAAAAGTGAGAGAAGCTCAGAGATTTTCCATCTACTCCCTGCCCACAACACATGCACAGCCTCCCCCATTATCAACATCCTTGACCAAAGGGTACATTTGATACAATAGATGAATCTACCCTGACACATCACAATCCCCCAGAATCCATAGTTTACATTAGGGTTCACTGCTGCTGTACATTCTGTGAGTTTGGACCAATGTAAAACGACATGTATCCATTATAATAGTATCATACAGAGTATTTTTACTACGCTACAATTCATCTCCAAACCCCCCCATCCTTGGCAACCACTGATCTTTTTACTGTCTCTATAGTTTTGCCTTTTTCAGAATCTCATATAGTTGGCATTGTAGAGTATGTAGCCTTTTCAGATTGCCTTCTTTCTCTTAGTGGTATGCACTTAAGATTCCTCCATATTTTTATGACCTGAGAATTCATTTGCTTTTAATGTTGAATAATATTTCATTGTCTGGATATATCACAGTTCACTTATCCACGTGCCTACTGAAGGATAGTTGCTTTCAAACTTTGGCAATTATGAAAACACTGCTCTAGTCATAGCAATGTGTGCCACACACTGCTTTCAGGCTGATTTCTACTTGGACCCTTCTTAGGCTTTTGGTTCTCTGGTGTCCAGCAACCCATACTACCGGAGAAGCTGCAGTGTGGACTGCTGCAACACATGGAATCGCTTTGTGTGTGAATTTGCCCCAGCCCACTTTCACTGTGACTAAGCTCATGGATCTGATTAGTGGGTGGGGGTGGGGGTGGAGGTGTAATTGTTATTATTGCTAGAGCATTGGAAAAAAATCCAGGAATTGCCAGGCATAAGGAAAACATGCCTCCATTAAAAGTGTCTTATTGCTTGTCAAAGGTAAATTAAATCCTTGCATATTAAAGACTAGGGGCCCGTGCACAAAAATTTGTGCACTCAGGGGGGTCCCTCAGCCCGGCCTGTGCCATCTCACAGTCTGGGACCCCTCAGGGGATGTCCACCTGCTGGCATGCTTGGTCAGTCTGGGTGAGGGGCTGATGGCTGTTTGCAGACTGGCCAAGTCCCACAGTGGGAATCCTCACCTGAGGGCCGTTTTCAGGCTCCCCACAGCTCCCATTGACCCAATGTCCCAGGGAGGCTGGCTGAAATCATGTTTCTGGGGTTTATTTATCTTCTATAATTAAAATTTTGTTACTTTGAGTGGAGGCCTAGGCAGGCACGAAGCCTCCTGTTTGCTTTAGCTCTGTGGCTTCTATAATTAAAACATTGTTTCCTTGAGCAGAGGCCCAGCTGGCCTAGGCAGACAGTTTACTCCTGGTACAACAGAAGCTTTTGTTTGCTCTAGCTCTGTGGCTTCCAGCCGCCATCTTGGCTGGGTTAATTTACATACAGCCACTCTGACTGGCTGATGGGCATGGCTTATGTGTCTCAGAGTGATGGCTAATTTGCATATTACTCTTTTATTAGATTAGACTAGGGGCCCGGTGCACAAAAATTTGTGCACTCGGGAGGTCCCTCAGCCCAGCCTGTGCCCTCTCACAGTCTGGGACCCCTCTGGGGATGTCCACCTGCTGGCTTGCCTGACCAGCCTGGGTGAGGGGCTGATGGCTGTTTGCAGGCTGGCCAAGCCCCCCAGTGGGAACCCTGACCCCATGGGGGTGTGGCCAGCCTGGGTGATGGGCTGAGGGGTGCTTTCAGGCTTTCAGGCTGCCCACAACTCCCATTGACCTAATGTCCCAGCAAGGCTGGCTGGAAGCAGGTTTCTGGGGTTTGTTTATCTTCTATAATTGATGCACTGTTCCTTTAAGCTGAGGTCTAGTAACAAAACCTCCTCTCTGCTTCACCTCGTGGCTTCTATAAAGAAACATTGTTACCCTTAGTAGTCAGGCCAGGCCTGCTGTCTATCATTGAGACTTTGTTGCAAATATGTTTTGCCTGGAGCCAGGATAAGCCGAGCTGCCCACAAACAGTTTCAGTTTCACTCCTGCTGCAATGGAAGCTGCTGTTTACTCAGGTCCATGAGTGGCGGCCTCCATGTTGGCTAGGCTAATTTGCATACAGTCGCTCTGATTGGCTGGTGGCTTACCTGTCCTGAAGAGACGGTTAATTTTAATATTATGCTTTTATTAAATAGGATAAGCCAGACAAGAGATAGGGGTAATGGCCATGTAAGGGCCTCAGAAGTCTAAAAGTGGCATGACATGCCCTAGCCGGTGTGTCTCAGTGGATAGAGCGTGGGCCTGCGGACTCAAGGGTCCCAGGTTTGATTTCAGTCAAGGGCATGTACCTTGGTTGCAGGCACATCCCCAGTGGGGTGTGTGCAGGAGGCAGCTGATCAATGTTTCTCTCTCATCGATGTTTCCAATTCTCTATCCCTCTCCCTTCCTCTCTGTAAAAAATCAATAAAATATATTTAAAAAAATAAAAATAAAAGTGGCATGACAGTGTCAAGAGACACCTACACACTGTCATCGATGGGTGGAGGGAGTAGAGAATAGAATGGTCAACCGGGAGAAGAGAAGCAAAACAACAGTGCAAAGAGCCCACAGGCTTTCTCTGTGTCCATTGTACACCACAGGTGGTCTACATTCCGTCCGTCTATACTTGGTCTTCAGAAGATAAGCAAGTGGATAATGTGTTTGAGGTTGCATTCCCACAAATGTCATTACCTTTAAATAAGGGAGAGAAACATTTAAAACTATTTTTATTGGCACTATTACGGTGCCAGACACCATGCTGGGCACTTTATAAAGATCATGCTATTCAATCCTTATGAGAATTAATCATTATTGATTCCATTTTATGAGTTGATAATATTTGGGCTTGACAGAAGTCAAGGAATTTGTCAAAGATCTTGCAGCTAATAAACAGAAGAGCTAGAACTCAACTCAAATCTATTTGACCCTAAAACTCTCTTTTTTCTGTAACTTTAGATATTTATTCATCTAGAGCATCTCATTCACCCACCCTCGGAATAGCTAGCACAGTAACTAGGATTATGTAGTGATGTCCTTATATAGTAGATGCTTGGGATGTTGCTTGTACAGAATATATACCCTAAAATCATTCCATTTGTAATAGATGCAATATTGATAATTCCTATGTAGACATAGATAGACATCATTGCCATACATCTCTTTCATGTAATACACTATCTCAGTCATAGAGAACTGTAGTTATGTAATAAACAAAAATGCATTTGAAACAGCATGAAATTGGATTTCCTCATCCATAAATTGTGTTATATTTATGTCTGACTTAGAGTTCAGGAAACAGAACTGCAATGTTGATATTTTTATAAATGGTGTCTAATGTATTTCTATTAAGGGGAGATATATTTGTTGTGCTGAAATGTATTATCATAATAGCCAAACCATTTACCACTGCAAAATAGTGTAGTGTTCTACCCAGAATTTCACTTGCCAGCTCTCAGCCTGCCAGATCTATTGTAAATTACTGTAGGCGTCTGTGAGTTATTTTATAGAAAGCATCCATCTATTTTTACAACTCCGAAAAGTCTGTCACTCTCATTCATCTCCCCGGGAGTAAAGCAATAATTTTATTCTCTGTAAATGTGAACCTGAATTTACACCATCCTCTCCAATTGGAACTGTAGTGATATAGGTGATTTATTGGTGCAGGGGACTAGAAAGTGGCATCCTGACCTGTGTGCTTGTTGCCATTTTCCACTATTTTCACAGGAAGGGCAGCGAGAATCAACCTGCTTCTATTCTATTTGGGTCGTCACTGTTTTGTTTCCTGTTCTGTATAGGCCTGTTGATTACCATGCCACAAAGAACAGTCTGAGGGTCCAGAGCATCTCTGTTCAGCCCTGGATCGAGTAGTTGGGTGGATGTCTGAAAATACACTCGGGACACTGTGATAATCTCAGCCTTTGAGAACTGCCACTGCAACATTTTCAGGGTTTCAGTAGGAAGGCAGCCAAAATTCTGGGGCCTCTCAGATATTTGCTGTTCTGTATAGCCCATTGGGCAGGTCCATGTTAGCCCTTTTGGCATCCCAGTCTTCGGCCTGTTGGAGAAGAGTTTGTGAAATGTCAGTGTTTATCTCCCTTACTTCCCTAAGATGTCCAGGTGGGAGATGTCCCTTTGCCAGCTATCAGGGGTCCTGTGGGACCAAGGCTCTTTGGGCCCAGAAATATGGATGCTTTCCAGGGCCAGGGAAGTGGACAGTGGGAAGAGAACCTAAAATGAGGAGGTAAAGGGCATGAGAAGGTATCAGGGCTGGAGTAGGTAGCCAAGGAATTGGAGAGCCAAGAAGATCAGGCAGAGAAATGATGGACCTGGCTAGCAAAGGAGAGAGAAATTCTGGGGGAGCACCTGGAACAGGCCGGATCTGGTGTTCTGGGCTGGCTTTCTCACTCATTCTACAGCATGATGCTTGGGTGGGCCAGCTGCATTCAAAGGCCCTCAGAATAGGATAGCCCATCACTTGGCTGCAGTCCCCACTGAGGAATCTGGATTCCCACACAGAAGTATCTCAGACATCGCTGTCATGTTCTGAATCTGGTTGGTTTCTGCGGGGCTCTACCTAATTGGAACCATTTGTCCTTGAAGGTCATTTCCTAAGTATTATCGCCCAGCTCAGCAAGGAAAATCTTTTTTATGCTAATGGCCTTTATTATTGTGGTAGCTCTTATTCAAACCAGTTTATTTGGGAGAAAAGAAGTCTAAATGGAAATATGATGGACGGATTTGCTAGTTGTGACCCTCAACTTTGAAGCCACTGTCCACACATATGCAAAATACCATGTATGGGCACTTCTTCCAGCTGACAGCTATGGGTAGCCACTGTCTGCTTCACAGAGCATGAAATTTGACTATTTTGTAATTAATTTTCTTTCCTTTGGAAAATCTAAATTGGAAATATATTGTGCATTTGACAACTCCATAAATTTTAAAGTGCTCAAGCTTAGAAATACAACTGCGTTTCCTCTCTGAGACAGAAATGGAAAGAATTAAAGCCTCACTTCAAAAAGTAAAGTTTTTTGAAACTTGCATTTTATATGCCTTTTAACCTTTTTGAGACACATTCCATTCCTCCTGCAAGAATTGTCACGCGGGAAATTACAAAGGTCCATTCTGTTGATGCAAAAGATGCCAAAGGAATGTGCAGATTGCAGTGAAAATCTATCGCTTTATTTTTTATGTTTTTGTCCCCATTGATGCTCACACCAAGTTCTCCTTTTCTTCTTACTCAGAAAATCAGCCAGATCTTCGGTCTTAAAATGGTTTATGGGAAATGTGTTTCTTGGGAAAGTTATCAGGGGGAAATTAACCCTGAGGCATGCCAGGGGTCTGGGACAAGTTGGGATGGCGTGCCTGATCCTGAGAGCACTGGGCTGCTGTTGCGCATGCTCTGGAGAGTACGGAGGGCTGTGCTCTGAAGATGCTCAGGCTACTTAACGCACTGGCTTAGACAACTCCAGTAAAGCTACAATAGAAAGAGGCCCACATTCAGGCAGGAAAGTGGGGGTTACTTGGAGACCAGATGATAAGATAGTTCAATGGGCTTGAGGAAGTTAATTGTTGGTTGGTGTTCCATTTCTAGCTCCATAACACATTGGCATATCCAAATTGCTGTCATTACTATTCTTGTACTTCGGGGCATTATTCATTTGTGATGGTACCATGACAGTCAATCTGATAACCAAGATGACTACTAAGTGACTAATGGACAAAGAGATGATTCATGTTCAGGCAGGATGGATGGGATGTTGTGGGATTTTATCATGTTAGTCAGAACAATGTCCAATTTAAAACATGAATTGTTTCTTTCTGGAATTTTCTATTGAATAGTTTTGGACCATGGATAACCAATGGTAACTGAAACCACAGATAATAATAAAGCTGTGAATAAGGGGGTCTACTACAGTGACAAGTCAAGAGGAGCCCTGGATTCCAGAGAAGGATTATAGACCTCACTTCTTAATGCACAGAATGCCAGTCACAGTGCATATTGAATGAGAGAGGGAGTCGCAGCAAATTCTGGAATACACAATTTGCACATTGGAGAATGCACGGCCTCCCCCCCCACACCATCACCACAACCAGCTGAGTGGAGTAGACACCCATCAAAGGTTGGGGCTGGAACCATCTCTCCTCCCTCCTTTTCACTTTCAACTCTGCCGTCATCTTTATGGGCTATTTCTGCTGCCACATATGGTCATTGAAGTCACTCTCTGAGCCCCTCTGAATCCTCATCTTCCTTATTGTGGTGCTGTCTTTTCTCATGATCCCCACACTCCACTGTAACAACACCATGGCTTCCTCTCTGACTCTGAGGGGAACATGGAGTTTCCTAATTCAGAAGGCAGGGAACACTCCCGTTCAAGGAAAAGCTATCTGCCTGAGAGCACTGGCTGACTCCCTCAAAGGAGCAAAGTGTATCCTTTACATACCGTGGCCAACAACTGGCCTCCTGGGTCAGTAGGGATACAGCTCCAAAGTAATGGAGGATGTTCTCATTGCATTGGGAAAGCCCTGGCAACATGCTTTTAAGCTCCTACTCTCTTATTTGAAATGGATTGGGGATATCTGGCCAGTGGGACCCTATAAGGCCCCCAAAATCATTTGGTTTGGCCCTGCCAAAGCATTAGGGGTGAATTAACTTAATGTTTGAACAAATAAAGCAGTCATGCTTTGTGAGTCTCTAAGGTTTGAGGGTATAGCAGGGCAACTGGGATTTGGGACAGGGCCTCTGAGCCTTATTGGTTGTGCAGGTGGGTCTCAGCCAGCACCTGGGAGCCCTGTGGTAAGTCCTGTCCTGTCACTGCATCTCTCTGTGCACTCACAAAAAGGCCATCCCTGTGAGAGCGTCTCTGAAAGCAAGGAGGCCACCGAAATTTACACCTGGGGTATTCCTTCTGCCTGGGCTGAGGCCCCTGGAGGGCTCCTCGGGCCACCCATTCAAGCAGACTTTCCCCCCTGGACACTGGAATTTGGCTCTGGGGTAATACCTCCCTGTGGGGGCAGGGGTATCCTGTGTGCTGTAGGACACTGAGCAGTATCTCTGGCCTCTACCCACCTAGATGCCAGTAGTGCTCTTCCCCACCAAGTTGTGGAAACCAGTAATACCTTTAGATTTGGCCACGTGTCCTTGAGGGAGGGAGAGGGAACAAAGCTGCCCACAGGGAAGAGCAGCTGACGTGGACCAGCCTCTTCTATGGGCCAACATGCCCCAGGGACCTGGAGGGGGTGCAAATCTTAAGTATTCCCATGGTTGGTAGCCCTCCAAAGGGCCACAGTACATAAGCAGACATACGGTACACCGGTGGTATTAAAATGCAATGGGGGAGGACGTCAATTAGGAAAAAAAAAAGTCTAAAAGGGATTTTTAGAGGGTTATAATTAAAAAACAAGATTGAGAAACACTGATTTAGACCCAGGGAGGGCCAGTTTTTCTGGGAGGCTACAGAGTAAGAATCTGGAAGTTGAAATGGAGAAACAGAGACTTCCAACAGTGGGAGGATTCAGGCACCAGGACTATCATGATGACAGCTGACAGTGACCACAGAGTGTGGGCGTGACACTGAGCCAGAAGGGTTTAGTACAATGGTGACAGCATCATGCAGAGGCTCTCATTTCTTTCCCACTTTACAGATGGGAAACTGAGGCCCACACCGGTTAAGCAGTCTACAGTCAGTGTCCAGAGCCTGTGCCCGGTCTTGTGCTGGGTCCAGGCTGACTTGCGCATGGTCTGTGTGACTTAAGGAGCCGAGTAGAGGGGTTTCACCTTACGGGTAGTTTGGGTCATCAGAGAGCAGGGACCCTGTGAGATAGCAGCAAAAGGCAGGACAGTAGGGAGTGATTAGGGAGAGAACTGAAAATGGGGAGGTTAGACTAGAGGGAGGGAGGGAACCCAGAATCCGGCAAACATGAATTAACCTCCATGTTCAGTGAGATCCTTAATATAACCTTCTCCCAGGGCCTCCGCAGTCTCTGTCCTCCCCAGTGGCTGCAGAGTGGGACTGGAGCAGGCTTGGCTGGGCAGCTGCAAATGGATTCTTTCCAGCTGACCCATGCAAGGCTGGCCTTTGCCTTGTCCTCTCACACTTGCTAAGTAAATCAGTTTGCCACCTGACCTCCCCCTGGGGCCTGTCTCAACTGTTTTCCTTTCTTGTCCTAAGCTCATGATCTTTTAGCAAAGGAATTTTGTGAGCATCCAATTTAAAAAAAAATGCATAGAGTACTTTCTGCCCAAGCCATATATCTACAAAGAGAAATAACACGTTTTCATGCCATTTGGGGGGCAAATATTGCTCTCTTCTCAGACTAAAAATTCTAGCTATTTTTATCTTCAGTCTGTGCTGAGGAAGTTTCAGCTCTAGTCCACAGGGCCTGTTGCCCAGAAGGCAGCCCCCAGCCCCCAGCATGGACTCTACTTTGCTCACCAGTGGTAACCTGGGAAGGCAGTAAAAGCTACCTCTTTGATGTTTCAACTTTGAAAAGTTGTTCTAATGTAAAGTAATTGTTGCATTTCTAATTAGAAATGGCATTATGACAACTGACTGTTTCTCTCTCAGAGGTGTCTCTTGCACACAGATTCCGTGCCATCCCCCCCTCTTTCTTTCTCTTTCTTTAATTCTTCCTACAGCTGTTGAAGGGTCCACAGTCCTGTAGCCACTTTGCATGGGAAATGCCCACCAGGTTTTCCTCAGGCTCCCAGATTCACTGTAGAGTTCTCTCAGGAGGGAGCTAAAAGCTCATGTGTTAGCAGGTAGCCAGCTTGTGCTTGAACCCTTCTGGTGACAAGGCATTCACCACCCAACACCCCTCCTACCACTGGACTACCTGGGTCACTGGGAACAGGCAGTGTCCTTAGTGGCTTGCTTTGATAGTGCTGACCTATAAGCCGGGTGCTGTACTACGTGCTCACTGTGTAATTCTGAGACCTGTCCAGTGAGCTAGTCTTATTGTCACCATTGCAAAGACAGGGAAACTGAGTTGCAGAGCTAGCAAATGGAGGATCCAGGTTTAGAACACAAGACATCTGATTCAGAGGCATAATGAACCACTGTGCAATAGTGCCTTATAATTTGTTACACTGCTTGGTTCCATTAATAGTGCAAGTTCAATTTCTCTTCTGCACAAAATTCTTTCAGGTAATTGGCCCCAGTGGCGGGCCCCACCCTGTCCTACCACCCCTCCGCCACCCAGTCCTCTCTTCTGTAGGATGAACATACCTACTAGCTCCCTGGTTCCTCTAATCTCATGCTCCAGGTCTCCCTCCCACTCTTCAGGGCCTTCTCCTCTTACGTTGCCCAGAAAGACTCTGAGTCTTCAATATGGCAAACAGCAGGGAGGGGGCAAGGAACGTGTCCTTTTCTTACTCAAGAACTTTTGCTTAAAACTGAAGGTCACATCACACTATGGATACAAAGTGAATACACCCACCTGTTTTCCCCACAGACAGAGAGGCATGTCCTCGGGAATTCCCTTCTGAACGAATCGCTGGAGCTATGCTGAGAAGACCTCATTCAGGATACCTAGAAAGCGGTCCCCACTCTTCACCCTCAGACTCGCCATTCTTCAACACGATGTAGTTAAACTTAAGGAAGGCAGGAAAGCTTGCCATTGTGCCAGCGTTCTGTGTATTCATTCCCTCGGCCATTCATCTTTCCATGTTCACAGAGCGACAGAGAGCCTACCAGGCTTCAAGCAGGGCACTGCGTTTGAGGGAAATAAACTTAAAGGACTCATGAGTCCTTTTCCCAAGAAAGAAACGACATGAATAGATCTAATAAACCATGATTGGAGCACAGTTATGCAGAATGGAGTCACTTCTGACTGTACTTTAGAAGTCAGGCAGGAGTAGTGGTATTCCCAGGAAGGAGAGAGCATGCGCAGAGGACAGAACTACATTTAGCCTCAGGGACACTCTCCAAGATCAAGGGTGGCGAGTTAGTATAAATCATATCGGAGGAAGCTGGCCAAATTTAAGTGTTAATGGGCTGCAGCCAATGTGCACACTCTTCCTGCGTCCCTCGGCCATTCCTGATCTGTCATCGTGTAGCCGAGTACTCGGAGGCTAGCACTGGATCTGAAGAGGGTGCAGGAGACTCCGAAGCTCCTGACAACATTATCTTCTTGTGAAATTGTCCTTCCTCCTCCCTTCCTCCACCTTAGGGATGCTTTATTCTTATTGATCTTTTGTGGCACCTGATCTTATCTCACAGCAGTAACAGTACATCTCAATTTTCATAGGGATCTAAAGGTTCTTACTTGTGGAATCCTGTAGTGTTTCTTCTCTCAGTTGGGCTGGTAAACACCCTCACCACCTGCTGCTCTTCCAGTATGTACATGGGCATATGTTTGGTGACTATTTCTTAGGAGATACTTGGCTTTGCTGAGTTTACTTCAGTCTCCTTTAGCCATTACTATTAACTCTCATTCATACACACAACACACACTCACATCTACACATACACACATACATGGATCCATTTTGATTTATCTTGCTCACAATCAAGTCTGTACAACAGGATGACACAGATTGATACAGTGAAGAAGGAACAAGCAGTATTAACAGAGTTGTCTGGTGAAGTTGAAAGACGAGGGCAGTGTGGAGCAAAGGCAAAGCTACACAATTTTTTTGGTGGTCAGGAATAAATGGCCTGTTTCCATGGAGACTTCTCTTCAACTGGATATCCTGTTAAAATACAAATTAATATCATTTAATATGGCGTTAGGATGAGTAGCTCATTAAAAATGTTTCTAATTCTGCCTGAGAAATAAGTTTTATCATCAATTCACTGAGGTCAGAAAAGTATGTGAACAAAGAGAAAAAATATCTAAAGCCTGTGAAAACATTTTATAACACAAAAGAATCTATACTAATATAAGGGTAATATGCTAATTAGATCAGATGTCTTCTGGACAACCTCTGGATGTCCTTTCAGACAAAGCCATGGTGGTGAAGCTGAGGCAGAGGCAGTTAGGGGCAATCAGGCCGACAGGGGAGAGCAGTTAGGGGGATCAGGCCAGCAGGCAGGTGAGCAGTTAGGAGCCAGAGGTCCCAGATTGTGAGAGTGATTAGTGGGATCCCTGTGGGATCGGGCCTAAACTGGCAGTCAGACATCCCCCGAGGGGTCCCGGATTGGAGAGGGTGCAGGTCAGGCTGAGGACCCCCCCCACCTACCGTGCACCAATAATGTGCACTGGGCCTTTAGTAAAGTCATAAGAACTTAAAGGTGCACCTAAATTATGATTTACCTGAAGTCCACGGAAAAGTTAGGAAACAATTATTAAAAATTCTCAGGAAGATAGAGGAGGATTTTGTACCTATTTATCATAAACAGGGCAGTACATACTAAGAAAATGGGATTAAAATGCTAAGAAATCATATACTATTTTTCATTATTGTTGCACTGAAAAGTAAAATGAACGCTGAAGAAAATAAACAGATAAATAAGAAATATTTCCAAAGGAATGTAAGAAAAGAAGCCTGGTAATGAAACACAGAAATATAATCTATAAAAAATAGAAGTTTCCAAAGAAAAAAAGGGGGAAAAAAATGCCCAGATGAAAAGGGGACAGGAAGAATCTCTGTCTATTGATTTTCGCTCTTCCTTTGGTGATTTCTCAACAGAGCAGACCTAATGTGAACCAAACAATCTTCCTTCTTTGTTGGTGTTCCACACATTTACACACACTGACATTTTCTGAAGAACTGTATCAGTCAAGATAGGATAAGCTATGCTGCAGTAACAACCTTACCCTGAACTTTCTTGCTTAACACACAGAGGTCCTATCTCACTTATACAAAGCTCAGTGAGAGTTGGGTGACACTTCAGAGTAGTTTCTTTTCAACTGGTAGTTTAGGGAACCAGTCTGCTTTCAACTTGCATAATATAGGGCACCCATATTTCCATTTCTCTAGAAAATCCTTCTGTCCTGGCATAACTATGACAAGTGCCTCTTTCGATCCCAAAATGTTCATGTGAGTGCATCATCATCTAGTCATCTTAGAGGTGCACTGGCTTCCAGGTCACTGCAGCAGGAGAGAGTGAAACCAGAGTCTCATGTACCAGTTTTGCTCTTACATGTTTTGGCTCATGTTGTTTCCACTCACCACTCATTGGGGTCATAGGGCTTCATCTAATTGCAGGGAGGCCAGGACATGTGTAGTGAGATTGAATCATGGATATTTAATTTCAGTCAGGAATCCCAGCAAGTGACAAATATCACTGTCACAACAACCTTATTAAAACCAAAATTAAAGGAAGATAGTTATGCAAACATAAGGACTATCAAAATAATGAAGTTTCCGATAACATCATATAATTTTAGCTCTTCTGTAGTAACACAGTGGGGCCCTGAACTTTGCCTGGTTTCCCTACTCCCTGCCCAGGTCCAAACAAAACACCATCTCATTATTTGACCCAGCCATATAGTCACCTGGACATCCTTTATTCTTCCTGAACAAAGCCAGCAGAAGATGTTCACCTGCCTAGGACTCTCCTCCTCCACAACCTTCATTATGGCCTTGATGTCTACACTGAAGGATGGGCCTTATTCCTCTTCCTTGGCATTGGTTCACTTTTTCTGGGTCTTTTGTCTGAGCATGGCTATGGTGAGTATGGATTCAGAACGAGGGAGCATTTGAGGTACAGTTAGGTACCAGTAGGCTGAAATAGGATGACTCTGGTTACAGGCGTTCTTTTGTGAGTAGTGAGAGCTTAAAGAAGAGGGCAAAGGACCAGCATTATGGGGATGAAGAAGGATCCAGGTACAACACATCCAGTGAATCAG
Source organism: Murina feae (assembly GCA_004026665.1). Lineage (NCBI taxonomy): Eukaryota > Metazoa > Chordata > Mammalia > Chiroptera > Vespertilionidae > Murina > Murina feae. The sequence continues at coordinate 28,001 of PVJC01001486.1, forward strand.
AAATAAAGGAGATATTGCTGGTGCACCATTCTTAACACATGGCATACTGAGAAAAAAATAAAAAGAAATTATATAGCAGAAATGAAGGATATAATTAATTTGACTTAATCACATTTAACAAACATTTATTCATCAATTATATGATCACATTTAACAAACATTTATTCATCAATTATATGATCAACGAATGAATGAACACACATAATTAATAAAGGTATGTATTTGAACTTGAATGACTTCCAAAAGGAAAGCAGAACTTCTTTTCAAATGTTTATAGATCAGGCACAAAAGTTGATTATGTCCTCGCCTGCAAAAATTTTCATGGATCTTAAAAAGCAGACATTTTATAGATCTTATTCTCTGATTACAATGTAATAAAACCAAAAAGTAATAATGTAGGATTGAATAAAAAGACTCCCTGGGGGAAAGACGTCCTGGACATTTATAAATGTTCCTAAATACAGCATTGTTGGACAAAGGAGAACACCAAAAAAATCCTAACAAGCTACTAAAAGTAATATAAAATGAAAAGAGCACTATCAGACCCAAGGAGTGCTGGCCAAGTAATGCTCAGAGGTAAAATAACAGCTTTCACCAAAGTCATTATAATCACTCCTGGTGTGTGGGGAGAGAATCATGAATATTTAATCTCAGTCAAAAATCCCTTTGCCACAGGCCACACAGCCTCTGACCGTACATCCTACCTCTTTATTTTGCTCCACATCTAACTGATCCAGAAGTTCCCTCGGAACATCCTCAGATTGTCTGTGCCCATTGCCTTCCCTCATTTAGACCATTACTTCCATTCCCATGGGTTTTGTCAGCAGTCTCCTCTTTTAATTCAGAAATATTTGCTGTGTCCCTACTGCTGTCAATGGGTGGGCACTCAAGGCCTCTTCCACAGATGACCTCAGTCCAATGCACTTGAATTCAAGATCCAGTTCAAGGGCCAGCTGACCTCTACTTACAAGTAATCATTCATTCCAACCCAACACTCCCCACCCACCTTTGCTCATAGTTGATGTGATTTTATTATATTGTAGGCAATACTATATAATAGAAAGACTTGTCTTTCTACCAGTAGCCTATAAGCTTCTTTCCTATGTCCTACTGCCTCCACAAACCTGTTTTCCCCTCTTCATCCTCACTGTGCCCAGCACAACACTATCAGCACAGAAATCCAAGACACATGTTTGCTAGATGATAGAGAATTCTTCTCAGGGCCTAGAGCAGTCATAGGCACTCAAAAAATGTCTTTGCTCATTGGTGTTAATATATTAAACTCTCGGGAAAGAGGGAAACTATGTTATTAACCAGTGCCATGAATGTGCTAAAGGAGTTCAGAGAAAATGGTGTGGAATCACCCAGGATGCCCTGATCTGTTGCTGGCTTTGCGGAGTGGGAAACCTTGCAACAATGAAGGAGCTCATGGCCTGGAATTGCTGGCTGGAGGAATAGTGCCCAAAGCAAACAGAGGGAGTGAGTGTGGGAACAGTGGAGGGGCCATGTTACCTGTAGACCGTCCCCAATGAGAAGCACAGGAGATGAGTTAGGACAGGCCACATACCCACCCTCTAGCCACAATTTGGGTGAGAGTTGGCCCCATCTCACATCTCTAGAACATCAGTGGTTGAAGCAGTCTACTTGTATCCTTAGGACCAAGGTAGGTTTCTTTGTTCTTGGAAACCTTACTCAGATGGAATTAACAATGTCTATATGTTTAAATGGAATGTTCCCCCCAACATATATCTATTAAGACGTTATCTATTGTTTGCAATACTTGACTAAGAGAGTAAAGGCATTTCAGGTTAGACCAGAGTTTGTGTGAATGTGAGAAGAGAGAGTGTTACTGAATTGTTTAGATTTTTCCCTGTTGGTTTTCATCCCACGTTGCACAGTGGCTTAATCACAACACATAGTCCATCTGAGTGCTTGCATATGGAAATAGTCCTTTAGACACTTACGATTAGACACTCTATATTGTGCATAATTATTCTGCCAGCATTTCAATGGGGATGACTGGCCTTCAGCTCATGCCCTTCGTGTGCTCGGTTAAAATTAGTTAAATCAAAGGAATGCGTGGAGAAGAGATTGTGTTTAGCAAGCTATTGTCTGATATTCTGATTAAGTGTAAGCTTTTTAGCATACCGTGTCAATGAGACGCACTGCTGTATTAATAAGCTGTAAATGCTAAATAATTGCCTGATAGAATGAAAAGCTAAGGCAATGGACTTCCAGAATGCTGATTATTCCCCTCAGTCACAGAAGGCACGAGAACCCGCTCCTGCAATGGTTTCCCTTTGGAAAGGAAAGGACATTTTGGCCTGGCAGACTGATGAAAAACATTAAAAATTTTCTTGGTGATTCTTTTGCTACCTTTTCTTTGAGCTTCTGGCTCATTCACACATTTACAGCCATCCGCTGGGCAGGTGAACACTTCCTGTGTGAACCACTCATTTTCTGTTTGTATGGATGACAAGCACTTCTTTTTCTGGTAAGAAAGGGGAATCCTGTTTTCTGAGCCAGCACAGTCCCCAGGTACAGACAGAGCATTCCTTGGGGGTCAGACCTGGAGGTGGATGACTCGGCCACCTGCTCCCTGATCTCCAGGCTCCAGCAGACATTTTTGATGTGAGGAGGCTCAGCTCTGACTCCAAGCCAGCACTGGTTGTTGGTCCCAATTAAAAAGCAATTGCATTCCCAGCAGTTCAAGGCTGCGGCCAAAAATACAGCATGTTCAGAAAAGCATCATCTTTTTTGAGAGGCAAATTACTCCATAAAGGGATAGATGCTGCCAGGGAGGGATAACGATGGTACATTTATATGTGATAAAAATGTTTAAGTTCAAAGAATAAACCAAGAGTAGACAATTGACTTTGGAGTTATTCATAGACAGCAATGAGGGTTTTCTGTTGATCTTTCTCCCTCCATCCCCCCTACTTTAAGCAGCTCTTTTATTAGAGGGCAAATAGAAATCGACCTTTTTCAGACAGCAAGGAAGCAGAGCAATCACATTAAGGAAATCAAAGGGGGAAAATGCTAAGGGTCAGCATTAACCAGCCCGGGGAAGCAGTGTCATTCTCCAGGTGCATCCGCCGAATCAGTGCCTGTCTCTCCATGAGCAGGCTCTGCTTTCTGAGAGGACCAATCAGGACGTTGAGCTTGAAGCAGCTCCAGATCATGGCCTGCAGTCTCCTCCACTGGCCGAATGCTTTAAAAAATAAAATAAAATAAAATAACCCTCTCAATCTTGTTTGGCTCCAGGATACACAATTTTTAAAAAATCGTAAAACTGAGAATCAAGAGCCCTGATTTTTTTTCAGGGCTAACTCACTTTAATATCTGGAGCAAGTCATTGAACCTCTCTGGGCAGTCACTAGGAGTTGAAACTAGGTAATTTCATTTTAGATCTAGGGTCTATGATTTTATAATAAAACCATGCAATCTCATCACCAATAAAGTTAGTATTTCAAAACAAAAAATGTCCCTTAATCTCCAATTACTTGTGATCATGTTGGATTGGACCAACCCAAATGTTTCTTCTGGAGAGGGCCAACAGATCCCCTCTGGGGTCATTTCCAGCCTCACACTGCTAGTTTCCTTCAGGAGGAAGTGCCACAACAGCCTGTTTCAAGACCAGTGTGGCCAGCGAGACTCTTCTAGCATCACCAGAGGAGTTCATTGCCCTGGAAGAGAGAATGCTAACAGCAGGTGTGGGTATGATGAGGCCTGAGCATCAGGAGAGAACACAGAGCTCCCCTTGTTGCCAGTACTGTGTGTATCTGAACAGGCTGTTTGTCATAGTTAATTTTAGATGCAATTGTTCAATCGGGACCTTATCCAGAGTGGCTTCTACTGATAACCTGCTAGCCTGCTCTGCCCCTTTGTCCCAAGCTCAGTCACTCCACTGCTTTCCCAGCCCTTCATCCACTGGCCGGTCCCCAGGTCGTCTCGGTCATTGGCCACAGGTACAGCTTTTCTAGCCTTTGGACACATTAGAGTTCCCCCTTCTAGTCGTGGGTTTCTCTCCCCCTCTTCTCATCCAGGCTCCTGGAATAAAAGGTGGTCCCCACACAGTGCCTCTCCTTTCACTGTTCATCCGTCTGCCTCCCCTGGGTGACTTTTCTGAAACTGCTTTCCCTACAGTCACCAGACACTTTGTGTGAACATCTGAGTTCTTATCCTACTGAGCCACCCTAGCTTTCCTTTTTCCCCCATCTCCACCACCACCCCATCATTCTCCTTCTCCTGAGGGAATCTGCTTTGTAGTTCAAGGACCAACCAAAAGGATTTGGCTTAATCACTCTCCCTTATTAACGTTAAAGATGTCCTGTTGAACTTTTATGGTAGGTGGCTGAAGGTCAGGAAGCACATCTAGATTTCCTGTGGAAAAGAAGGTGATGCCTCATGTAAGAATTGGAACACACCCCACGTGCCATAGATCATATCTTCGTCAGCTAAGTCTCATCCTTCAACCATAGCAGCCTCTTGGCCATGATGATGGGATATGGTTGCAGAGGCGTCTTCTGTGCTGTGTGCTCAATGCTTGATTCTTATAGACTGTAGAGCCACTGTGTGTCCAAGTGCAGTGGCCCAGAGGAAGGACTACAGAGACCCTGTCCAGTAGACTTTTCCCTCTAGGTGGAGACTGCACCCACGGGTCAGGCACTTAAAGCATGCATTTGGCCACAAAAGCCCCTCCCTGCAGAGTGGCCAGGAAAGTTGCCTTTGTCCACCAAAAACACCAGCTAGAGAGCCACTTCTGCCCAGGGAATCCCACATGGAGCCTGAGGTGAGGCCCTAGTCATGTTCTTTGTCATCCATAATCATGAGTGAGATTCATAACAAGCGATTGAAGTGTCATTCTTCCCTCTTGAATCCTAAAATTAGTTGGAAGTGTGCACTTTCCTTTTGGGGTTATATGTGGAGAACTGCGAACCTTTCTGTTTTCTTCTTTCATCAATTCATTGCTCATTCTTCATAATTTGTGAAAGTTTTTTTTAAAACCATTCATCTCACCCAGAACGTAATTTTGAAACAAGGTAGAGAGAATTGATAGGAAAAGGCAGCAAATCTTTTTGACAAAGAAGGAATAATTGTCAAAAGCATAGAGCCTTCTCAATGTTAAGTTTCTGCTGACCTCTCCAGCTATTCTAGTTCATTCTTTTCTGGCATCAGCAACCGTTGTCTTCCCCTCTGGATAAATATCAGGTTTATTCTCATTCTCAATTCACATAGGCTTGTAAATTCAGATCACACTGAAGACCAAATTACTGCCTTTGGGACAATGGCCTTTGTCTGATTGCTAATGAGGGATTTAGTAAATAGCCCAAGAGTTTCACTGGGTTGCATTTTTTTAAAACTCAGTTAATTATAGGCTTAAGTCATATATTCAAATGTAAATATGAGAGATACATCATTCCCATATTTTAATTGAATCCTTAGGTAAAGAGAGTTTGAGCTGGGTTTTAATTCAGTGTGAACCATCCCACTGTGAACACACTTCCTTTTTAATGCCTGGCTTTTGTGTGTGTTTGGTTTTGTTTTTTGTTTCTCCTTTGCATCTGTGCTCTCTTGTGGCACCCAGACATCTTTCCTTCTCAGTTTACTAGAAATACTTATAATTGCTTCATCAGCCCCCTTATCTGTTAGATGGTAAACTCCATAAGAATAGAGTCTGTGTCTATTTTATTCATCAGTGTACCCTCTGACCAACCTAGGTGGTGCCTGGCATGCTGTTGGCCTTTATGAAACTTGCGGGATGAATGGGCAGATGGACAGATAGATGGATATGTGGATGGATGGATGGATGGATGGATGGGCACACAATGGATAAAAATAGTTACTTTTCCTGCCTTCTGTTTTTGAAAACCATAATAAATTCATAGCATCCTAGGGTGGAAATAGACCTTTGCTGTGCATTAAAGGGTTCCCTTTGGGCTTTCTTCCTAATTGGCCACCTACTATGTCCCTAGGGAAGGACTCTTATTCTTTTTCTTTAGTACAGTTCAGCAAAATATCTTTTCTTTGATCATGGTCTCTGGGTTTCAATTTTTTCATCTGTCAACAAGAAAAAGAGTATGTCCTTCCTAGATCAATGGCTAGGAATGCATCTTTCACTCTTTGGAGATGAGAAATTAATAGATGCTAAGTTGCAGTCTGCCCAGCTTCTTTGCTACAAGGGATTTTTCTGACATTTGGTATTTTGGAGTGATGGCCCTGCAGCAAAAAAGCAAGATGGGCAGGGCCACAGGCTGCACAGCTTCAGGACATACCATACGGGAATCAGGACCCAACATAGACTCTATGTGAATTGGCCCCTGGAGTGTGCAATGTAGTGGCCTTATCATTGTGCAGGTAGAAGGCTTGTTTTGCAACTCACATTATTAAATTGCTCTATTGTGTTAGTCAGACTATTCTAGGTGTTCTTTTCCTGGGGCTTTCTGAGCACAACGTGATGATCTCACTAGGTATTATAATAAAAAACATAAGCATGCTTTCCCAAGTGGTAGGAACATCAGTTCAAACACTGGCCACAGAGGTCATTAAAACTTACCGAGAACAGCTAGAGCCCTGGGTCTTCAGAAGCAGCCCTGTTATTTTGAGGATGAGTGGCCTTTGTCTGCACAGCTTCTCTAGGCCTGCTCTCACCTGTTTGGTGTGGACCTCTTTGAGTTCATCTTGATTGGGCCTCTCTGCATTTCCTGGACTCGTGTGTCTTTTTTCTTCACCAGGTTAGGGAAGTTTTCAGTCATTACTAAATCAAATAGATTCTCAATCCCTAGCTCTCTCTCTCTCTCTCTCTCTCCTCTTCATCTGATAACCCTGAGATGTAGACATTGTTACCCTTCATGTTGTCTCAAAGATCCTTAAGATAGCCTTATTCTTTTTAATTCTTGTTTCTTTTTTGCTGCTCTGATTGGGTATTTTTTTGGCTACCTTATCTTCCAAATCCGTGTTTTGATTCTCTGCTTCATCTATTCTGCTATTGATATCTTCTAGTGTATTCTTCATTTCAGCTACTGTATTCTTCATTTTAAACTGGTTCTTTTTATAGTTTCTATGTTGTTTTTTCATGCTGTTGTAGTTCTCACTAAGTTCCTTGAGCATCCTTATAACCACTTTTTTGAACTCTATATCTGATAAATTGCTCACTCCACTTCATTTAGCTTTTTTTTTTTCCCCCTGGAGATTTCTCCTGTTTTTTCATTTGGTGTACATTTCTTTGTCTTCTCATTTTGGCTGCCTCTTTGTGCCTCTTTGTTTTTATGTATTAGATAAATCTTCTATGACCCCAATTCTTGGTAGGGTGGCTTTACATAGTAGGTGTCCTGTGGGACCCAGTGGCACAGTCTCCTTGTCCACCTGAGCTGGGTTTTCTGGGGATTTCCCTTTGGTGAGCTCTCCTGTTGTAACTGAGCCTTTATTACTATTGCCTCATTCATGTGTGGGATTGACCCTCAGGCTAACTCACTTTGAGGATCAACTTTGACCTCAGTGTGCAGGTGCTGACCACTTAAACCAGAATTTGCTCTAGCAAGGACAGTGGCCAATATCACAAAATCAGGCAATTTTTAATGGCTTTGTGATGTTGGCTTCTGTTCCCCTGTGTGCTTATTAACTGTGTCAGCAGTGAGGAGCTGATTTCTCACAGTTGTCACTGCCCACAGGGTGCCGGGGCCCATCAGAGACTAATGATGTGAGCTCTGGGAAGGTAGGGCTGAGTGGTACTTCCCATTGAGCTCAGGAGAGCAGTGTAGGGAAGAACAGACCTTAGGCCTACGTGCTCATGAGGTTCTAGGTAATCTATTTCTATAAGGGCCTGGGAAAAAATAAGTTAGGTCCTAAAAGAAATTAACTGGAAGAAAATGACATAAAGCAAAATGAAAAATACCCACTGGTGTCATCAGTGAGCTTCATTCATTGTTTTGGAGGACTTGTGCTCAGACTTTTTGGTTTTAGCACCCATTTACAATCTTAAAAAAAATTGAATAAGTGGGCCTTACTCCAATATGGCTGGTGCTCCACCAACACACACACACAGAGCTTTTGTTTATATGTGTCCTCTCTATTGATTTTTACTGTCTTTGAAATTAAAACTGAAATTTAAACATATATTTATTTAATCACCTAAAAATGACAATAATAAATCAATTTTATGATAATCTAACACATTTTATAAAAAACAACTCTATTTTCCAAAGCATAAAAATAAAAATAAAAATTAGAAGGAGAACAGCATTGTCTTACCTTGCTGCAAATCTCCCAATGGCTGGCTTAATCAGTAGTTGGATTCTCATATCTGCATCATGCATTCCATTAGTTGTCAGAGCAATGGCATCATCCTGTGTGATATCTCCTCTGGAAAACGGCACTAGAAAATTCTCTCACTCAGGAGACAATGAAAGCAAAAAAAAGGATAAATGACATGTAACTAGGAAAATAGCTTTGACCTTGTGGACCCTGTAAAGCTCTCAGGGGCCCCCAAGGGGTCGGGTGGACCATACTTTGAAAACTGCAGCTGAAGAACCTGAGTCAATGTTGCTTTCTGAGGTCTCCAGACTTTATAAAACCAGCCTCTGAGTTGTTAAAGAAAATATATTTAGTGACACTTGTTAAAGATGGGGAGGCAGACTCTATCAAGGACTACCACCATAGGTGTAGGGCCCACTTCTTTGAGGGTTTGCAGTGGAGGAAAGAGTTTGAATTAACACTGAATCCAGCACGGCAAATGGGAATGTATAGCCAAGAAGCAGGGTAGGGATCAGTGGATGGGAAATTAGTAAGAGGATTACTTCATGGGTAAATCAACCTTACAGGACTCTTGCTAAAGATAGGCCAGGGTGCCACACATCCCCCGGGGAATGGTGGAGGATGAGGAACCTGACCAGGGAGTTGTCACCAAACCTACTTTAGCAGGATTCCTGCTAAAATTGGATTTCCCAAGCAAGTGTGCAGGTGGGCCTAGGAGGATGTTCAGGAGCCTGACTAAAGTTTGATCACGCAAAGACTCTTTGTCAAAGCATTTGCCATACCTTTAGAGACTTATTTTTTACTTATTTCTTTTTTAAATTGCTTATAATGTTTTGTGTTTTGTTTTTTTGTAGGGGTGGGGGCAGGAGTGGCAGTGCAGGGAGGAAGTGTGCCTGGGAAGAGCCAGGGTTCTTATTCTGGCATTAAGAAGGGTTCAGCAGCCCTGACTGGTTTGGCTCAGTGGATAGAGCGTCAGCCTGCGGACTCAAGGGTCCCAGGTTTGATTCCAGTCAAAGGCATGTACCTTGGTTGCAGCACATCCCCAGTGGGGGGCGGGGGGTAGGTATGCAGGAGGCAACTGATCGATGTTTCTAACTCTCTATCCCTCTCCCTTCCTCTCTATAAAAAATCAATAAAAATTTAAAAAAATAAAAATTAAAAAAAAGAAGGGTTCAGCAATCTGGAGAAGGGGCTGTGTGTAACTTAAAGAGTCTAAAGACAAAGCATAATTTTGAAAGGCATTTGGGGGTCAGAGGAGCCTAGCTTGAGAAACTAAGATCTCCTTAGTCTCAGGACCCCATGGTTTTTATTAACACAAATTGTTCTGAGGCGAGGTGGAGATATACACTTCAAAGGGTCAAGATTTCCTATACAGAGTCCATTGTCAGATTGGAAGAATCTTCTATGGTTGTTCAGGAATTTGGCCAGTAGGAGACAATAACATGTAGATTAAGATGCCCTGAGCTGTCTGGCAGCAAACAATCAATTTAATGCATTCTTTTCAGGTTTGGGGAAATGCCTTTGCCACTCCAGATGATTCAGCCCTGCTGTCATGCTGGAATTGGCTTCCAGCAGGGAAGGTTACTGGATAACAGCCCTGGGAACCCTAGGTCTGCTGCGCCCAAGGCCCAGGGCTGGCTTATTGTGGGCAGTTCTTCCTGGCCCTCATTTTTCCAGTTAACAAAATGAATGAGCAACAGTTTCCAAAGCTTCCAAAGTTTCTCTGAGACTTAAACTTGAGAGGCCCAATGCCTTTTCCACCTGTTATAGACTAAATGATTCCCCTTTCAACTTTTTTCGCTAAAGCTTTAACCCCCAGTAACTCAGAATGTGACTGGTTTTGGAGTTAGAGTCTTTAAAGAATTAACTAAGTTAAAATGAGGTGATTAAAGTGGGCCTTACTCCAATATGGCTGGTGCTCTTACAGGAAGAGGAGATTAAGATACAGACACACACACAGGGGAGACCCTGTGAGGACACAGGGAGAAGACAGCCATCAACAAGCCAAGGAGAGAGGCTTCAGAAGAAACTAACCTGCCAACACATATTGATCTTGGACTTCCAGCCCCTGAACTGTGAGACAGTAAACTTCTGTTGTTCAGCCACCCCATCTGTGGTACTTTGTTATGGCAGCCGGAGCAGCCTAATGCACCATCCAGTGTGCTCTGTAAGCCTGCATCCAACAGTGCAATAGAACGTTATTTGAACTTAGACCGACTTCTTTGCCTTGGAAACAGTTCCTCTGGGAGAGAGTGCATGAACACAATTTCTGAAGAGATACATCACCTGGGCAGCTCCAGTGAGTGCACAGGGGACCTGGGCACTGATTATGGCCATGATGCTCCTACACTTTGGCTTGTCTCCCCAGTAGAGAGACAGTGAGAAACTCTCAATATCCTCAAGTAGAAAGAATCCACCTCTGGCTCAAGAGAAACTAGGAAATGGAACTGAATCTCCAGTGTTTGCAAAGTCTGTGCTAAGCCTTGGGGAGAGAGAATGACCACAGCTGAGGGCATGTTCCTTCAGACACCTGATGTTCCTCAGACTCTCTCCAGGGTCCATGATGGGAAGAATTTCAAAGCGGGGTGACAGGGTCTGAATGCACAGGTGCTGGCACTCCAGGAACCTCCAGCCTTTCTGCATCAGCCCAGACAAAAAAGAGGTTCTGATTCTTACTGATTGATTTCCAATGACCTTTGACCTTGGGGCAAAGGCCCAGGAACCGTACCTCAGGCTCAGTTTTTTCTAAACTGTATCCCTTGGAATGCTAGTTCCCTGGGTTGTCCTAGGCCTCCTACAAAAAGGAAAGGAGTTGAATGGAAGTAAAAGTAATGGGGTTGGAAGCCTCTGCCTTACACAGAGACCAGAAGGCGTCGCTGCTGCGTGGACAGTTCTACCACGCTGACAGTGCTGCAGGTAGGTGTGCCAGGCGGAGCACTCCCCGGACTGGTGCTTGCTGCAGGGCAGCTTGCTGCACTGGTTGCCCACATGCCAGAGCAGCCTTCCAGGTGGCTGGCAGGGCTCTCCGTGGCTGCCCTAAGATGTTCGGATTCCAATCAGTGAGTGGTCACCAGACAAATGACCAAAGAAGCAAGAACGTTGGGGATGACTGTCCTCCTTCTCATCTGTCATAGTCCCAAGACCCAATAGGAAGATAATAGATAAGTAAACTTACCAACATGCACGGTTTTTTAAAAACATCAGTGTGATGTCCTAATTGTAATGTACAAGGGGGAAAGAAAAGAAAGGTGATTTACAAGAACATGTATATTTTATTAGCTGGCAGGAGCACCCCCCAGGTTTCCAAGCCCCTCCCACAGGCAGCGCCCGCCTGGCCCAGGCCCACAGCAGTGCTTCTCAGACATCTATGCCATGCCTTCAAGTCCAAATGGTCCCAGCAGGGTGGAAATTGGTTCTTAGAGGGGGGTGCAAAAGAGTATTCCTCTTTTTATGTATACACCACAAGCACATGCAGCACACAAACAGACTTACAGAATATCCCTGCTATTAAAATGTCATGGTGGGAGCAGAGCTATGAGAAGGAAGGGATATCTAAACATGCTCCATGGGGCGGGGGGCTAATCATGAGAAAAGGGTTGAGAAACACTCGTGCATTCCAATCCATCACAGTCTGATACTTTTATAAAATGCAATAAAAACAAATTACTAGAAAAATAAATGGGGAAAAGGAAACAACGCAAGCCCCAAGTTTTTATTATTAGATTCGACTGACACAAAATTGCTCAGCCAAATGGCTTTGAAAGCTTACTGACAATCTCCCTGTGAATCTTTTTGCAGACCGTTAGAGGACAGGGAGCGATCCTTGGGCTGCACTTTAGGTGGTCTTGCACTTTAGAGGGTCCTGTGGTGGGAGAGAAGCAGGGGTGCCTGGGACAGGCCTTGAGGAGGGCACTCTGGAGGGGTCTAGAAACACAATAGGAGTTAGCTGGTGAGGAAGGAGGGAACAGAAGAAACAGCCTGGACAAAGGCACCAGGTGTGAATCACTGGTCAGCTGTGAAGGTGGCAATGGCAATGTAAGGCTCCAGCAGGAGGCAAGGGCCAGAGGAGGAAGGGGGGCCTGGCAGGAAGGCAGCACATACTGCCCCGGGCAGGAGCTGGAACTGGTCCTGTGAGCTGCGTTTCACACCATGTTCTAACCAAGTGGCCCTTAACATTTTGGGGGACAGTGATCACTTTGAGATTCTGGTGGCACCGATAGACCCTTCCCCAAATACTGAACAAACTCAAGACACGGTATGAACAGCCTAAGGGGAAGGTTTCCCATGTGTCCATTCAGCGTCTCCAGATTCAGAGCTGATCCCTCTGAACACGCCTCATGTGCCCATTCATTCAGCCCATGTTTATGGATCACAGCTGCGTGCTGACTCCAGTCCTGTTGGGCCTATTAGATGCACAGGGGACAGTCACCACCCAGAGTGACTAAAAACCCCGGTTCCAGAGGGCTAGGAGCAAAGCCACCCCTTCCCTTGGCAGAGCGCCATGCCGGAGGAGCGGAGGGGAGACCCAGGACATCCTTTGAGGACAAGGAGCTGGGCATTCTCCTAACACTCTGTAACAACCCCCAGTGTAGTCTGGTCCTCCCCTTCCCGACCTCTCCACGTCTTACCAATCTGCATGTTAATCTTTCATGGACTTACTGTGAGCTTCCGCCGGGTGAGCTATGGTGGCCAAAACCACTCAAGACCGGAATGTCATTGAGATTTGTAAGGATTGGCACAGATTTAATGGGCAATTTCATCAGGGTTTGTACAGAATATAAAAGGAACTAGCAAGTGAAAATATGCCCAGAGAGGCAGCTGGCATAATTGGCCCTTGCAAACACACAAGAAGGGTTCTTCTAAAAATACCAGGGCCGCACTGAGAGAGACAGGCCACGGACTCAACTCAGCAAGAGTACAAAATGGCAAGGACAACATGTTTGGATATCTTGGCACAGTCCTGAAATCATGGGGCTTGGGGTTGAGGACTCAGGGGAGAAGTGCCATTTGGGATGTAAAGAAATGAAGCAAATGAGACATAGGTCACATTGCTGAATTCATATCCACGAATCCTGTGTCGATGCTGGGACTGTAAATTCAGCTGGAGGTTCTTTCATTCATTTACTCATTCAACAGCTACTTGTTGAGAACTTATTGTGTACCAGGCCCTATTCTTGCACTGAGTACATAGCAGCGAACAAAACAGGCCTATTCCCTCCCTGCAAACAATAAGTAAATAAATACTTATCATGCACTAAGTGGACAGAGGCAGGGGCTATGGGGGGAGACTGCTTTGAATACTGTAGACATGGAATGTTTGGTGGTTAAGAAAGTATTGAAGCAGGCCTGGATGAAGAAAAGGGACAAGATATGGATTTCTAGGGGAAGCATAGCAAGTGCCAAGGCCCTGATGTCAGAACAAGTTGGGCCCAGTTGAGGAGCAGGTGGAGGTCAGTGTGGCATGTGCAAGGGTGTGAGGGTGAGAGGAGATGTCAGGACAGGGTGGACAGACCATCCTCCATTGTTTGGATCGTGGTGTGCACTCTGAGTGAGGTGGGACACATGGTAGGGTTTTGGGCAGAGGCGGGACATGTGCGACTTATGTTCTGAAATGATCCCTCATTGCTTATGGGAATTCTACCATGGGGACAGGAGCAGAAATGGGGCCCAGTAGGCATGAAGGTGGTGATAATCCAGGTGAGAGATCACCAGGTGCTTCAACTCAGATGGGCAAGTAACTGTAGGTGCTTGAAGCTGATGGCAAGTTGAGGAAGAGAAAGCTTAGTCAATAACCAGGCTAAGTCTTTGAGGGCCTGAAGTAACCCTCAAGCACCCTTAGCAGGGCCTAGCAAATGGGGATCCTTTAAAGGAGCCAGAGAGGTTTAGCCTAAAGAGAGAAAGAAAAAGCGCTGGGGACCATGAGCCCTTTCTTCAGATGCCTGAAGACATGCCCGTACGAGGAGGACCATTATGGCTTTAGCCTAAGGTGACCAGACGTCCCACTTTTGGCAGGACAGTCCTAATTTTTAACAGTTTGTCCTGTGTCCCACGGCGTTTTAAAAAAGTCCCGATTACTCTTTGTAATATTTTAAGTAATAATAAAAAAAAGAAAAAAATACACTCTCCCCCCATCAATGGTGTACCGCTTTAAATCTGGTCACCTTACTTTAGCCCACCCTACCAGAACAGAACAGGCTACTCTGGTGATGGTGAGCTTCTGCCCTGGAAGGAGGCCCCAAGAAACCCCCTGATGGGAGGCTCTGGCCCCTGGGAGCCGCCCTAAATCAGTCTCCTGTGCATTCTTTCATTCCTGATATCTATGGGGTTCTCTTGCCACTGGGGTTCCAATGTTAAAGAAGATCCAGTCCCTGTCCTCAGTGACGGGAGGCAGTGTTGGGTGCTCTGAGGGGTGGGAATGTTTCCTAAAGGGGTTTCCATCCAGGCTCAGGATGGCAGACATCAGCCATGCCTAATGCATCTGTGAGTCTGAATGCATTGGGGGCAAAGGGGAAGAGAGAACCTGGCACCTTCCTAGACGTGGCTGGAGTGTGGGGAGTGGGGAGGAGCAGTGGGGATGCAGAAAATGCCACCATCTCTTAGATGCACAAGTTCTCTGGAGCTGGGACACGGGAGGTATGCAGGTGTGTGTGGCCAGGGTGGGAGCCCGTCTTTATTTAAAATTTTAACATTTTGCTTGTCATGGATTTTTTGCATCATCATCGTCTTCAGATATTGCACCATAATATTTATCTGGATTCCTGAGTTTTTGTGGCGCCCCTTAGGTGCTACGTGCGGAGAGTGCCTCGCTTGCCTCACTCTGGATTGAGGAGGTTTCCCGAGGTGGAGCTTTTGATGGTAATATGGGGAAACTGCATCTTAAAACCGTAGGAAGGGGTCTTGCCATCATGGCTTGCCTTCCCGACCTTTACAAAGGGCAGACTGAGGCTAGACCATATGCGCTAAAGGCCGTGATAGCCCTGCAGTCAGCAGATGCATGTGGGGAGGGCTCGCCCGAAATCCTTCTGAACCCGGAGTAAAGTGCTTTTCCCCAACAGGGAGGAAATGAATGCTGCCGGTATGTGTCACCTCATTATTTATTTATTTAGGGAGATTGGCTGTTCTCTCTGCTAATCTTCATATAACATGCCTCATTGCCCACTGAAGGCCCTGGAGAGGTGTCTTGTAGCATTTGTTTGGTTGAATTTGTTCTTGAAACCTGGTTGCTCATTAATCGCTCTCCTGGAAATACCAGGCAGAAAGTGAGTCCTATTAGAGGCAAGTCCGCTGTTGGCAAATCCAGGGCATACTTGGCATTTGCAGGTAAGAACCCAAGGAGAAAGCCCATGTTTTCTTTCCACTTGAAGCCCTGTGCTCAGCTGCATCAAGAATTGGGAGGGTGGCAGCCCTGGGCGAGGCAGAAACAGAGGAGGGAAGCTTGTGGGTAGGGCTTACCCCCTGCTTGCAGGGGACACTGGCACCCAGGGGGCTCTCCTTTAGAAGGCTCCTTCCACTCCCTCCTAGGTCTGAGGCTGCCAGGCCCACAAGCCTAGTCCTAGATACCACCCAGTCCCAGCCCCCACCTAGTCCTAGATACCACCCAGTCCCAGCCCCCACCTAGTCCTAGTTCCCACCCAGTCCTAGCCTCCCCCCCACAGTCCTAGATGCTACCCAGTCTAGTCCCTGCCCCAGAGTAGATCTCACCCCAGTCCTAGACTCTCCTAAAATTGTGCCCCTAGAAAGAGCCCATGCTATCTCCACCCCCTTCAGGAGAGTATGTTTTAACAGAGTCCTCAGAAGAGAGGAGGAGCTCCCCAGGAATGTGCTGCTTTGGGCAGTGGCAAAGCAGGAAGGCCAGTATATGCAGACTGCCAGCATCTAATCCCAGCTCAGCTATGACCTATCTGGGTGGTTTGCTTGGGTCTTTATTTATAAAGGTGGCCAAGTGATAACACAGAGATCAATGCCACTGAAAGAGAAGCCACAGTCCCTCTAGAAACGAGATTGCACCACACCTGCAAGGCCATAGGGGAAACCCAGGTTTGGTCAGAAGGTAGAAGGAGCAAGGGGGACATGTAGACCAGAGCCTTCTTTGGGGTTTCTACAGGGAAAGCAAGGCAGGGCAGGCAGGCAGCTTAGAACTGTCTGGTTTGAGTAATTCCAGGATGCTTGTCCCACTTGCCTGGTGCCTGGCCCTGGGTGATTTAGGGCAGGGGGAATATTGGCTCGGTGAGTGAGAGTTCGATAAGAAGGAAGTTGAGAGTATGCACTCTGTATCTCAGAGGAAAGGCAAACCACTTCGGCCAATAGTGTGGTCCTCTGATTAAGGGCTGCCAAACAGATACAGAACCAAAGAAAATGTAGTTGGGACCTAGGTCTCTGGGCAATTTGCTACTCTGTTTTTCCCCAATTTCTTTGTTTCTAAAATGGGGAGCATATTAGTACATTTGTTATAATGTGATTATCTCAGTATGTGATTGAGTTAGTAAATGTAAGGAGCTTAAAACACAGTTAAGCGTTAGCTCTTATTACTTTGTTATTATTACAGTCGTGTGGCCGAAGCTCTCCCTCTGAGCAGGTTTGGTGGGCGTAAGTGAATGAGAGAACCAGCAGAAAAGAAAAGGAGCCTTATGGCAGAGTGGGTCATTCCCAGTGTGGCCAGGGTGTGACTGTGGGAACAGGGCATTGCCGTGGAGGATGGGGGTCAGTGGAGATGGGCCAGCTGGGACATTTCTCAGCTCTGGCTCCGTAGGCAACTCACGAATTAGAATCACACATAGTGTCCCCATGCACAGTGGCATTTTAGGCCATCTGCTCCATCTGTGAAATCGTGGCACACATGTGGCGTGTTGTAATAGATGCTAAGAACGGGGCGGTTGCTTCCTTGGAGGGTTTGGAAAATGCTTACAAGGGAGGGTCCCACGGCCTTGTAAGGCGAGTGGGATTTGGATGGGTAGAGAGGAGGACAGTCCTGGTGTAGTCAAAATGTAGACAGTCGTTGAGGTTAGAATGGTCAGGAAGTCTAATAGGGATGGTGGGGGAGGCAAGTCTGAGAGTGGCGGCTTGGGCCAAAGTAACAGATGGAAATAATGAAACAGGCCTTTTGAATTTTCTGGTTTGGTACTGCCCTCAGTGTATAGGTGAGAGCTGGAAGTCTGGATTCTGGATGCTGTATGAGGGATGAACATTGCTTGAAGGAATTCACAGAAAAAAATATTTGAGGAGACCCGAACGGCATTGGGTGCTTTGATGAGACCCTCCCTTAGACAAAGCCATGCCTAAGTGAGGTGCACCCTCATCTCCAAGTCACACACCTGGGCCAAAGACTGCACTTTCTCCCAGGTGATCTAGGCTGTACCACCAGTGTCCTGAGATGACAGCTGCCCATCACCCTCATCAGGCTGTTGTCTCTAATCCACCGCTGGAGGGCCTTGGGCACGGCTTGGCTTGCTCTAGCAGGAGACACTGATCTCCCTGTTATCTCTGCCATGAACTCAAGTCACTGTGAGTGGCCTGGGAAACACCAAAAGCTGCCTAAATTGTAGCTTTCAGCTATTAAATGCTTGATGAGCATGCACAAATCCTGTGACCCCGGTGTCTGCTAAGCACAGCACACTTTCTGGTGCTGGTACAGCGTTGCTCCTAGTGGCCACATGGAGCTTTTCATTATTGCTTTATCCAGTTGAACCGCGGGTTAATTCATCGACGCCAAGGAGATGGTGGCTGATTACAGGGAGAACGCAGCCTTTTTCATGAATATATCTTTGGCACCATTTGCTCTGAATAAGGATAATCATTTCTCACAGCCTGGAAACCATGTTATTCAGAAAATTAAGATAAGTGCAAAACAAAGCAAGATTTGGGGGGAAAATAACTTTAATCGTAGATTGCCAGAATGCTGACAGGAAGATAAATCATGCAACATTCCCCTGTGAGATTTGCATGAATGTGATTTTTTACAGTTACTCTTCCACTAGTGGTGGTTAATTTTCAAATCAATCATTTAATAATCTCTTGGCCTGGGAGAAAAGATGGGACTATCCATGCAGACTTCGAGTTGCCGATAAAAATCAAGCACCTTTTGATTTTACCTCTTGGGAAACATCTTTGTGGAGACGTGAAAAATATCTCTTGAAAAACATACTACTTTTTTTTAATTAGTCATAGCCCCCAGACAAGGGTCCATGCATCTGCAAGGAGTCTGTGATAGAATCAAGGGCTCCATAAACTTGGTCAAGATATAAAGTGCATGCTGATGTTCACTCATCTCAGGCTGGTATTGGTGATTGTTTTCGGTTATGAATGGAGACCACACATTGCTGTCCCATTAGCCACACCTACACTTCTGTCTCCAGCACTAATCACAGATGCATGCACCTCACATGGGGATATCTTGGGGATATCTTGAAATCTTAGGTACCCTCCTGTCTACTTTAATATTAAAGTGATCAAACCCACTTTAGATCTTGTTATGTAATGTGTTAAAGAAGTACCTGTTACTATATCATGACTTTTTATAAATTTGACAACTACATTTCGATGCAGTTGAGTTTGCTGTGATTCTGTGTGTTTTGTTGTGTTTAAAGCATTTTCTTGATGAGAAGGGATCCATGGGCTGCACCGGATGGTGCAGGTGTCCTTGGAACAAATGTTTAATTAAGGCTTTCTGCCCAGCTCCAAACAAGAAGATTCCCGAACCCTGACAAAATGCAGATGCCCAGACCCCTTCTGAAACCAGGATCTCAGGGACTGGAACCTGGGGGCATGTGTTTTTGAAAAGCTCCCCAGATGAGAAGGATGCAGTGAACCCAGGCCAGAAGAAACCTCTCACTCAGATCAGCAGTTGCCAACCGATGGTCCGCAGACCACTGGTGGTCCATGAGGTCCACAGTGTTGGTGACCACTGACTTAGATAATCTGAAGCCCAATAACCAGGACTGCAGAATTGGGGGGTGGCGGCACTGCTGAGAGGCGGCACCATTGCAGAGAGGCTTCTGGAAGTGCGTGTGGTGGGAAAAGGTGTGGAACCTAAGAGGAGTCAAGTGGCATTTGGACCCCACCTGGTTAGTATCTCCCTGAGCCTCGGCTTCCTCATCTACAACCTGGGGAGGACCTGCCTCGTGGGCCTGTTGTGAGAATGAAATAAAATATCCTGGATCGCCTTGCAGAGTGACTGACACATAGTAAGTCTCAGCTGACACTTTCCAGGATGTTCTTGTCTGGGAGGCAGCAGCGATTCCGAAACTGAGAAGGGATGTGGTGGTTACAGAATGGCAGCGAGACTTGGCTTCCAACGTTGCTCGGGCATTTCTCCTGCAGGTCACAGTGCAACCAAGTTACAGTAGCTGCTCCCAGGGTTCCCAGGATCAGCTGTCCCCTGCCCTTTGGGATGGGGTTGCCATGTCACCAGGAGGACCACCTGTCTGCTGATGCCCATTCGGTGATTCTGAGAGTACAGTGCCACGCCTGACTGCCCAGTTCTTGCATGGAACAAAGTGTCCCATTTTGCCTAAGCAGCCCCTTTCGGTCTGGAGGCATTTTAAATCTCTTCTGTTTCCAAGAGGAAATTTAGAATGTTTTCCTAAAACAGACCTTCGAGATAATAACAGAAGGTGCTGTAGTTCCATGGGCAACTGACTGCCCAAGTCCTTGAAGATGAGATTCTCTGAAGGAAGGTTTTCCTTTGCAGACCTTCTTCTAGGGTGTTCTATAGGTCAGTGCTAGCTGGGTTCCCCTAGGCAGTGTCATGCCATGAAATTCAGGGAAAATGTAGGAAGGATATTGTATTCATCAGCTCAGGCTGCCAGAACAGAGTACCACAGCCTGGGTGACTGAAACCAAAGAAATGTATTTTCTCACAGTTCTGGAGGCTGGAAGTCCAAGGTCAGAGCTGGTTTTCTCTGACACCTCTGTCCTCCGCTTGTTGATGTCCGTCTTCTCTCTGTGTCCTCACAGGGTCTTCCGTCTGTGTGTGTGAGCCCTAATCTCCTCTCATTACCAGGGCCCCTTTCACATTTAGGGCTCACCTTAACGCCCTCTTGAAAGGCCCTGTCCCCAAGTATCATCACATTCTGAAAGACTAGGGGTTAGGGCTTCAACCTGTGAATTTTGGAAAGACACAATTGAGCCCATAACAGACATGATTTCCTTCTGCCCTCTTAGTACTTCTCATAGGATGCAGGGGTGGCAAGAAAATATAGGGGCATATGGCATCTGTTGGGAACATCAGACCTGATAAAATTCAATCACAGGATGGATTGCGCTTCAAATTCCCCAGGACAAAGGCCTGGGGTGGCCTCTGAAGGAACCCTAAGCTGATGGTTCTATAAGCTTTCAGATCAATGCTTTTCAATGTTATTCTGTCTAAGAACTAACAAAACCCAACCCCCCGCACCCCAGGGTTCTTACAAAAGGAAAAAAGGAGAGTGCATTAAAGATAACACAGTGTCTTTCCTATGTTTTCTCTCAGCTAGACAGTGGGTAGACATATTTTGCTCAAGCCGGCTGTCTTTTTGACTGTGTTCTGGGAATGGGTAGTGTGAACACGCATTCCATCTCCCGGGCTCTGTGGGAGCCAGGCTGCCAGCTGCTTGCAGCAGCAGAAGCCAGCAGGTAGGAGATGACATTTTAGTATTGTTCAAACAGGCCACGGGCCTGGAAGAGATGCCGGACACAGTGTTCCGAGAGCACGAACAAAGCAGCACTGGGAAGAACTATTTAAAAATTTAAAAGACCATTTCTCTTTATCAGCTCCGCTGCTGGCTACTATTCCAGCAATTTCCAAAACATGAGATTGGCCCCAAGCAGGGCAGAGAATAGAATGAAATGGAGCAGATCGGTGACATTTTCAATATTCAGGTGCAATAGCCAGCTCCATGGAAGCTGAGGAATGAGTTGTTTTCTGGGAGAGAGACAGAAATAAGATTACTGGATTAGAAAGAACCTCAGGGAGGCCACTTGCTTCAGGACATCTAAATCCAGATTCCTGGACACATTTTATAACTCTACACACTTAAAAGGCAAAATACAGGATGAAAAGTAGCTGGGTCACTCTGGCCACTGGAACAAGCAAACCTCCAAATCTTAGTGATTTAATTGGGATTTTAGTAAAAATCCATTGAAGATACTTATGGTTGGCAGGTGGTCTTCCTTGTGGTTATATGGGTCCTTGGTTTCTTCCATGTGTTGTTCTTCCACCTTCAACAGATGATTTCCAAGGTCCCTGTGCAATGGGAGGGATGGTAGACAAGGCACACAAACTCCTCAAGCACATTAGACCTTGGGTGGCACACCTCCTCTAAGCTCACATGAGGAGTCATCCAGCACACCTAGCTGCAAGGGAGGCTGGCACGCCAGTGCCCACATTGCAGCCTGTTCCCCAGAGAAGATGGCCCAGATTTTAGTTCTGTTGGGGGCTAAGTGAGAAGTTAGAGTTCAATGACAGGAACTGAGATTTGTCATTTTCTCAGCATATGAGTATCCCCTCTAGATGTTAGGATTCTTTCCTGATTAAAGCTCCAATGTTTGCATTAAAAATTAAAAATATTTTGAAACCTACTGGTGGTGTAACTCTTCAAGCTGCCAGCCTCTAGCTGCTGGCCCAGATTCCCTTAGGAGACTCATGGTTTTAAAGTTTTATTTTGTGCCAAGGCCCAAGCAAACCAAG
Organism: Murina feae; assembly: GCA_004026665.1. NCBI lineage: Eukaryota > Metazoa > Chordata > Mammalia > Chiroptera > Vespertilionidae > Murina > Murina feae. Next base: position 49,917 of record PVJC01001486.1, read on the forward strand.
CTCTGTGTTTGTCTTTCCCCTGCTTTAAATTATCCAACATCCCCAAGAGCACTGCATCAAATGAAGGCCCAGAATTTCTGGTCTTCGCTCTCCTATGGGGTAGCTTCCTTACCCACAAGACCCCCACCTAGGTGCTTGTTCACTGTCAGCCATTTGCCCCAAGTCCCTGAGCCCTGCTCCATTCTGCATCATGGAACATTATCTCTGTCCCTTTGCTGGCCTATAGCTAATCATCATTTTCAGAAATCCTGCACATCCCCCACATCCATGGCATCTAACCCAATTACTACTCCAACATTTTAAAGCTAAGTGACATTGTTAGCTGTTTATGCAAAAAGAACAGGCTGGCATGGAATCATCAGAAGGATTCTGAGGTAGCTTCAGTCTTGAAGGAAGCAGTGGGTGACCCAGCTCAGGAAGGCAGGACCTGGGTGCTCCCAATGCCTCAGCAACCCTGGCCATGAACCTTCTCTTTAACTAATTGACTGCCTGCAAGGGTCTCAGTGTTGTTTCTATCTTTCGAGTGGAATGGAAGATGAACTCACCTTCTGTTTAAATTTAACTTACTCTTTTTCTATGCTGAACCTGGGAACCTGAGTGTGTGTTCACTTATCACTGTGGTCCCCTGTGTGTACCAGTTCACAGGGAAAGCATGTGGATCATGCTCCTCCTCGTGGCTGCAGGAGAAATTAAAACCTTCCTACACCTGGACACTGCTTCTTCATGATCTTCTACAACAAAGGCAGTGTTTTGGTGATGCCGTTCTTGTAGGGATGTCCAATCTGCTATGTATGGATGGTAACAGGGAAGACGACAGGCTGGATGCCTAGTATGTTGCCCAATTCCTGGAGCTCCTAAAGGAACTGGAGAGGAAGAGCATGGGTGACAACTTCTCATGTCCTCTATTGATGCCTTTCCTCTCCCTAATGGACTGACAGCAGGGACAGAACCCAGAAACCCACACCTCCTCTTTCTGTGAGCATCTCACCCCCAGTGCTGCAGGAATTCTAGGTGGTGCTCAGGGTCCCTCTGAGTTTCTCCTAAGTGATTTTCCTTAGTCTCTGAGCCTCCATGAATGCCCAACACCACTTTCCACTCTAGGAAATCCTTGGCCCTGACTCTCTGGGGGAGAGTAAGAGGGCTGTGGATCTGCCCAGCCATATAGGGTAGAGCCCAGCCCACCAGAGAACCCACATCCAATAGCAGGTCTCTACCTTGGGCAAAAGCCTGAATGTGCACAAAGGGGCTCATGGTACCCAGACAGTGAGACCTAGAACCCTGCACCAGAATCGCAGACCTCACTCTCACCACAGTCATCAGGTCATCATCTCCAGCTCTCCCTCCCGCAGGCATCACACAGAAGGCACTGTGTTGTCACTGCTCGAGACACAGCTTACTCATAATTGCGCTTGTGGTCAGCCATCAATAGCAAACTTGGTGTGTATTTTTTCAGCATTTACTGTGAGCCGCCATTGTGCTATTAGTGACTGACTACAAGTACATGTTAGTTACCCTACTCCTTTCTCACAACAACCCTCAGATCAGGTGCTCTAACTTATTAGCTGCACTTCAAAGCTGAGGAAACCAAAGTTCGGGGATGAGAGTAGTCAGGCTGCCATGTGGCAGAGCCAGATGTGAGCCGTGCTCCTCATCTAACACTGATCTTTCATGACTCCATTCTCTACAGTTGCCCAGAAATTGCCTTTGGGAAGCATAGAGCCAGTGGGCCCAAAAGGACATTGGCACTCTGTTCTGAGCAGCGCCTTACAGGATCCTCATGTCACTTCCTGTCTGCGAAGGTGGTCCCTGCCCTCCCTTCACCAGCTCTCACCACTGTGCCTCTCTCGCGACTTCCCAGCTCTCCCATTGGTGTTGGCTCTGTCTTGGCCTTAGATCCTGGTCTTGGGTGCCTGCACCTGACCGCTTGTTGTGTGGGGGTTTTCAAGTTCTGCCTCTATCAGGGTATCTCCACTCATCCAGACTTTGGTATGTACCCTCTGACTCCAATATTTGTGACCTTAAGTGAGGGGTCCTCACATCTCTATCCCCAATAAGGAGGGAGACTGGGCCTCCCCTGGAGAAGAGAGCAGGGAGGGGTAAGTAGCCAGCCAACATTCTCGCCAAGGCAGTGTCTCAGGCAGGTCCTCTGGGCTGCATTTAATGAATAGAAGGTGGTTACTAGTATTAGATGATGGCCAATGGCAGATGCTTCATCTGGTGGATCTATGGTGGGCTGATTAGTCCTGGCTTTGTCCTAGTTGTAGTTCCAAACTTCTGGCAACCTTGCAGCCACTGTTCCCTTCTGCAGATTTCTGGAAATGATAATTGGCAACGTCTTTTATTTAGCCCTGACTAAGTTGGTTTCAGGGAGGGAGCTCGGGCACTAGAGAGATAGATCACCTTTGAGGGCCTTTGAACCATGGTAATAGGATGCACTCTGACGCATGAGGACATTCCAGTTTCCTCCCAGATCTCTGTACATGATAACGAAGCTCTGGCCCTTTGGTGTTAAAAAGACAATTAAATATTGGTCATTTTTCTCCTTTGGTTAAGCACAGTTCACCTGTAATTGCACTCAGCTCCTCTTTAATCCTAGGCAAATGTAGACTATCTGACATGGGTGCACAGGTCAGGAAATGAAGGCTCCTCTTCTGGCTGCTTTCTCATCAAGGTTCTAAAGCGATCTTCAGCACTTGCCTAGAATTCTAATTTTAAGCTCTAAGGAAAGAGCGAAGATGGTGAGTAGGACCCCTGTCTAAATTATCTTTCTATCACTGACAGCATTTAGCTCTGCTCTCTGGTCTTAGTAAATATGTGCGAGGTATTGAATGGCATGACTGAAGAAGATGAATTCTTTACAAGTTAAAGGCATCAATCAGGCTGGGTGCAAAGACAGATAACATGCTTAACACCTACTTAGTCGGAGCTGCTCTTGCAAAAGGAGAGACTGTCCAAAGGAAGGAGGCAGTGAACAGGACAGAGATAGGAGGACAGAACAGGAGCAGAGAACGCTGACATGGGGAACTCACGCAAGTGATCGGGAAAGAGGGAGTGGAGGGAAAGAGAGGAAGGCAAACAAGTGAGGGGAAGTCAGGGCCCAGCCCACCTGAAAGTGGGCTACTTTGTACTATTTTCCTAACACAGAGGCCCAGGCCCTCTCTGACAATAACATGCTGTAAGGCAAGGGTAAATTTTAAACCCGTGAGCATAGACCTGGTGTTATTCCATCTTCCCTCCAATATCATCCTTTTAAGTGCAAAAGCAATAGCGACAAAAATCAAAAGAAGCAAGCTCTCCCAGCACTTCTTCCAGGCTCAATAAATCAAGCTGCTTTCCCCGTGAATGTCTCCCCTCCTCTGAATCACATGTCTCTTACAGACTTCATTTTAATTCCTCATCTGGTATTAAGAGAAATGATTGGCATCGACTGGCAACAGAATCCAGGTATTTAAGCATTCTCATCACTATGGTAGCTAAATTGAGATATATCTTGAAGTCCATATTTGTAAATCCCTGCTTCTGAGAAACAGTAATAAATAAAGCAGAAAAATTAAGATTGAATTCTCACAAAAGGACTGTAGGAGCAAAGCCATTACGTGATCGTCCAATTTCGTGGGATAGAATGTGCATCTAAAGTGGGAAAAGCCAGCTCACTGTCTTGAGCATGGCAGAGGGGGTGCAGAGGACTAGGGACATCTCTGGCGGTCCTGATCTTCAGGAGGGTGAGCCCAGGCCTCTGGGAGGTGGGTTACCAGTTAGTCCCTAAAATGAAGGGGAGGATTGAGAGTCCTAACAAATCAAATGTTCTCTTAGCCAGAAATCTGTGTTGCTTTGAACAGATTTTATCAGCAGACAAAAGGCTTAAATTTGCCTGCACTTGGATTACTGAATGGAGTTGTTTCTGTGTTGAATTTTCCTCTGATGTTGTTTTTAACAATGTAAATGGGTTTAAATGGCTTCTGAAGTGACTTCAATCTGCTACCAGGAAGGATTGCTGTCCCTGGAAGGAGATGGCTGAGAGACTCCCAAAGGGCAGAGCTTCCCTCACCTCCAAGGGGAAGGAGAGGAGAGGCCCCACCCAGGACAGGACTTCCAGGTTCTGTGGGTCAGGTACATAGGTCAGGCCTCGAAAAGAGGTCATAGGAGGGAGGATGCTGGGATTGAAGGCCAGATGTCTCCACTTCTCCTTAGGGCAGTGGTTCTCAACCTTCCTAATGCCGTGACCCTTTAATGTAGTTCCTCATGTTGTGGTGACCCTCAACCATAAAATTATTTTCATTGCTACTTCATAACTGTAATGTTGCTACTTCATAACTGTAATGTAAATATCTGATATGCAAGATGTATTTAAGTGACCCCTGTGGAAGGGTCATTCGACTCCCAAAGGGGTCGAGACCCACAGGTTGGGAACCGCTGCCTTTCGGGGTGGCCTTTGCAGGCTACAGGAGTCCCTGTGGCCCCAGAACACCTTATTACCCAGAATGTCTGGAGCTTCTGGTCACAAACCACAGGAAGCCATGAGAGCATTTATCTAATTCTGGACTCTTTGACTTTCCTCCCCCCACCTTTTTTTAAAGGGGTAAACTGTTTTCTTCTTCTTATACTCCAAATCTCCATGACAAAATATAGAAAAAATATAGAGAAAACTGTGTTCTCTTCTCTGAGAGGTGTCAGTGGAATTTCCTGTCCCTTCAGGTATGTGAATTGCGAAGGAAGCTCACTGAACACAGACTGGAGGCCTTCATGGAGAAGGGTTATTTCCTGTGCCCCCTTCTGGCTGCCTCACCAATTTTAACTCCCTTGGAATTTTCCCATTTGAGTCTCAGTATTTGTCATTCTTTCATCTGATCAATGAAAGAAATTTCAGACCTAGAAAGAAACTTTGTAAGAGTTTATCTGAGCCAAATCTGGGGACATGCCAGGAAGCAAGATCTCAGTGGACGGAGAAAATGCTCCGGAGAATGGCCATTTTGCAGGTCACTTTACACATCAGAATCAAAGGTAAAACGAAAGGAGGGATACATGGAATCCACTGGTGTAGGTTAAGGAGGCATGAGAAAGTAACGAGGGAAATCTCAAGGGTTTGATTAAAAAGGAAAATGGAGAATCACATACTTCTTTTTGGACAGGATAGTTAACATTTAACATGTACCGCACATAGAGATGGTGTGCAGGCAGCAGGATAACAATGAGGGGCTTCATGGCCTTGTGCTCTAGTGACAGCCCTTGTGCCTTGAGGGGTCTGGAAAAGAAGATGACTCTGGTATTTCAAAGGTATGTTATCTTGGATGCGTAAGAGCAATGAATGTACTGGACTCACGTAGGGTTAAGATTGACCTTTGCTTAGGAAGCTGGAGGCCTGGGAGGTGGCTACCCGCTGTGGCCTGCCCTGTTAGGAATTTAGAACCACATATGTGGTTACTCACGGTCACTGAGCTTGTCAGGTCTGCTGTGTGGTCCCTTTCACGTTCATAAGAGAAAAACTATACATAACTTGTGAGGATAACGTAGCTCACGAATAGTGACATCTGTAAGACATCAGAGTAGGACTCTGCATCATTATAGGGTAGACTTCGGACTGCAGAGTTGCTTCGCTAGGTTTGGCTGAGAGACCTGACTGGACAGTGTGGGGCACTCGTGGTTACCATTGAAGCAGTTACAGGCCTTGTGACTGAGAATGGTGTAGAGGAGAAATATCTTTCCTCTACCCTCCTAGGTTCTCAGTTGGGGCCCCTATAACAAAAGACCGGTTAACAAGAGAAGATCAAACATAGTTATTAACATGCATATCTCATATATACCTGGGAGAAACTCAAGAAGGAGTAACTCAAAGGGGTGGCTTAGAATTGGGGTGTGGAGGACACCCGTTAGCTGAGTCATCATTATCATCGTTACTCCCAGGCTAGATTTCCAGCCCCACGGTCTCCTTATGCTTTCTGAGCAGAGGATGTGCTGGATTGTTTCTAGAAGGTTTCTCTACGATCAAGCACTGAATTCATGGGCCAGACTGGCAGGCCAGTGAGCTGCGCTGGCTCTTCCAGACAACCAGTCCCCCTCAGATGTCCAGGCCTGTGTCTGAAGTACATGTGTGGACTATGCCCTTCAGAGACCTGGCCACCACTCTCCCTCAGATATGCTCCTCTCAGCTCCCTTAGCCTGTCTCTCCCACTCAGCCGCAGGGTGAGTGAGGAAGACCAGCATCTCAGCCCAAAGCAGCATCTTGCTTTCTACTTCATACATATGCCCTACAGCCCCTCCATTCAATAATACATTCACATTGTCATTTGAACAAGAATTTATCAGGCACTTACTTGTGTGCCAGGCACAGTGCTCATGGAGTTAGCAGCTAGTAAAGTAGAGAGAAGGTAATGTGCTCAAAAAATCACAGATGTTGTAAGTGCTACAGGAAGGTGTGAAGGGGACTCTGACTTTCGGGGGGCGAGGGGAGGGGGAGGCTTCCCTGAGGAAGCAATGATTGAGCTAAAAGCTAAAGTAGGAATTAACTAGATGGAGAGTGGAGGAGCGCGAGGCTGGGGGATAAAAAGATTTTGAAGCTGGAAGGAGTGTGGCACCTGGAAGAATAGAAAGCAGGATTGTTGGGGGAAGTGCAGTGATGATGCTGGTGGGGCAAGGAGATGCAAGTCCTTGAAGGCCACAGTCAGATTTTGGGCTTCATTTTCAGAGCAATAAGAGCCAGGAAGTGTTCCGAGGCATGGCGTGATCAGATCACACCACCTGCTGCTCAGTGGAGGTTGAACGGATGGAGCTGTGGAGAGGCAGTTGCTGTGGTCTAGGTGGCAGCTTAGAGTGATGGTGGAGGAGGAGGTGGTTTGGTGGTCATGGCGAGTATGATGGGAAGTGAGTGGAGCTGAGCCACGGGGAGGAGTCATCATCTTCAGGACTTGGTTGTGGACTGGCCAGTGCTGAGGCATGGCGTGCTCAGGAGAGCACCAGGGATTCTTTCTGGCTCCTGCTGCTCCCTATTCAATTTGAATGATTGTGGTGTGGGGTGGGGAGAGGGCTCTGGGCTTCCTCCTGTAACAGCATTTGAGGCTCTTTACAAAGTTGCAATGCCCCAGGGGGTGCTTGGAGCATCTCTGAAAAATGACTTTCACATAATCATGGCTCTCAATGACAGAGTTGAAAATTCTCACTAGGTTACTTTCGCCCAAACCTCCTCATCCTGAATATTTCCCGCTGCCCATGGTAAACAGCTGGTCTCTTAAAATGGAGGGATAAGACTTGACCTTGAATATTTGAATTCTTATAGTGGTTTCCAAAGTGGGCCACACAAGAAAATCCACTGGGGTACAAGAGGAATATAATAATGCTTCCCTTTTCATATCATTTCCCATTTCTATATATATGTTAATTTATCATGTGCAAAATATATTAGCACAGTAGTATGTGCATATAATTTAAAAGGGATAAACTAAACATATTGAAGGATATGCTTTAATTTTTTTCCAGAGGAGAATGAATATCAAAATGAATATGTTTAAAGGCCACTGCGTACAAGCATAGATGATATAAGCAAACCAGTCACATTGGTTCGGACTCCTTGGCGTCCCCCACAGCTTCTCACCTGCACCTGGCAGTGCCTTTCCTCCCTTGCTGACCCCAGTGACAGAGGCCCTGGGAGAGTCTGGGCAGCACCTGGCACATTAGATGCCCTGCCTCTTGTCAACACCTGGAACCGCTACAGGCTGAACCGGCTTTGGCCTGGCACATCCTCGCCTCTTCAGCCCCCTGTGATATGGAGTCATAGCACCACAGCCTCAGCAAAGTCCTAGACTAGTGGTTCCCAAACCTGGTTACACATCGCAACATAAAAAGTAGGGGAACTCTTTAAACGCCCAGCTCCACCTCTAGAGAATTAGATTCTTCGGTCTGGGACCAGACATTTATAATTTTTAAAAACTCCCTTAGTGATTCAAAGGCACAGCCAGGCTTTGGAACCAGCCATGTAAGACAATTTCTCATCCTGTCCTTGAAGGAAAGATGTGAGGCTTCAACTGAGAAAATATAGAGGACAATCAGGGAGACCATTGACCAGGCTGAGATCCAGGGGTAATTCTGGGAATACCAACTTTTCCTAGTTTGGTGACAAACTTTTCACAATCTGTAAGGCTCTAAGGAGTTGGTGAAATATTTATTAAGTTATATGAGTTGAATGAATGAAACATGAATCAGTTGGAATTAAACCAGCACACCCTTGAAGACTTCCTTTCTCTCTCTCTCTCTCTCTCTCTCTCTCTCTCTATCTATCTCTATCTCTATCTCTCTATCTCTATCTCTCTCTTTTTTGTTTTGCCCCCCCCCCCCACTTTCTTACCTACCTCCTCACTCCTCTCCCCTTTGGAAACTATCAGCTTGTTTTCTTCATCTATGGATCTGTTTCTGTTTTGTTTTGTGTATTCATTTGTTTTGGGTTTTTTGTTTACATATAAGTGAAATCATATGGTATTTGTCTTTCTCTGGTTGACTTACTTCACTTAGCAAAATACCCTCTAGGTCCATTCATGTTATTGCAAATGGCAAGATTTCATTTTTTTATGACTAATAATTCCATTGTATATATGTACCACGTCTTATTTATCCATTCATCTATCAGTTGATACCCAGGTTTCTCCAGCCAGAGAGGGACTGTGGTGATGTTATAGGAATCTGGACCAGTGCCTATCATGGTAATTCACTAACAGAATCTGAGACCCCTTTGCCCCACCCCAGACTATAAAGGAAGAGCCAAGTGGCTGTGAGTTGGTTCTCACTGAGCATGGCAGCTAATATCCACGTGGCAGATCCCAGCACAGGAAGCCAGGTTCCTGCCACACAGGGCAGGAATATTGCATTGCCTGCCTCCCAGCCTGGGACATCATCGCTCCCTTGGCATTTAAGAGATTTGGGATCTGACACAGGGTGCAACCAGGCTCCTCTTCCCTTCTCACCTCTACTACTGACAAGGCCACTTGAGCCTTCTCGTGAGCATAATCACACTGTGGGCTTTGGACCAATACTGACCTTGGTCTGGGCAGCATACGGAGGATTGGCACCAAATAGGCCTGGTTGCAGGTTCTGTTCCCACTTGGTGACTCTGTTCTTGGAAGTGGGTTCTTGGCTTTTGCTGAGGCTTTTCATACACCTGTGCCTGTGATCCCTGCTTTGTACCCACTACTTCTTGGCTTTCCTCAGTCGTCCTGAACCTCTCCAACTCAGAATCCAACCCTGGAATTTCTTTTCTCCATATCTCTATAGACTTATTTATCTGTCTATCGATTTACTTATTTTTTCAGACCTTTGTTGAGATATTCACATACCATTATAATTCACCGATTTAAAGCATACAACTCAGTGGCTTTTTAGTATATTTAGAGTTGTACAGTGATCAACACAATTTTAAACATTCTGTTCACCCTAAAAAGAAACCTCATACCTACCTACCAGCAGTCACTCTACTTTCTCCAAACCCACCCAAGCCCTAGGCAACTGTCAATTTACTTTCTGTCTCTATGGATTTTCTTATCCTAGACATTTCATGTAAATGGAATCATGCAATATAGGGTTCTTTGTGACTGGCCTCTTTCACTTAACATAATGTTTTCAAGTTTTGTTCATATCATAGCATGTATCAGTTTTCCATTTATTTGTATTGCTAAATAATATTCCATTGTATGGATATACCACATTTGTTTATCCATTCATCAGTTGATGAACATTTACATAATCCAAGGGTATTTTTTTCCTAAGAGTTCTACAGTTTTAGCTCTTACATTAAGTCTTTGATCCATTTATAGTTAATTTTTGTAGAGGTAGTGGCCCAAAGGCATTCTTTTGCAGTTGTCCAACACAATTAAAAACTATTCTTTTCCCACATTGAATTGTCTTGGCACCCTTGTTAAAAGCTGAATCTTTAGATCAGTTTGGGGAGTATTGCCATCCTAACAATATTAAGTTTTCTCATTGGTGAACACAAGTGTCTTTTCATTTATTCCCTGAATCTTTTTTAAAAATATTATTTATTTATTTGAGAGGGAGGGAGGGAGGGAGGGAGGGAGAGAGAGAGAGAGAAAGAGAGAGAGAGAGAGAGAGAGAGAGAGAGAGAGAGAGAGAGAGAGAGAGAAGTTTGTTGTTCCACTTATTTATGCACTTATTGGCTGTTTCTTGTATGTGCCCTGACCAAGGATCAAACCTACAACCTTGACCCATTGAGACAACATCCTAACCAACCAAGCTACCCAGCCAGAGCTCCCTGAGTATTGACACTGTCCAATGCTCTTAACTGTGGAACTCCGTGTCTTTTTTGCAATATTTTGCCTCCCTGACTTGACTTCCTTCTCCTGGGTCTATCTCAACCCAAGGGGACACCTAGTTATTAGGTTGCAAATCAAGTTAGTCTGAGCCACCACTGTCTACAAATCCCTTAGCTCACTGTCTCCTCATTGAAGGCATGAGCAATGAGAGAGGATTCTTGGTGATGGGGAGAATGTTCCAGAAGGTATGTGATTTCCCTGTGATATAACCAGAGTTGAGAAATAGAAACAGAGGACCAGACTCATGAATTGTGCCACCAAATTTAATCAATAAAGGCCCAGAAGAGGTGGACAAATACTCAAAGATGCAGGTTTTCGGGAGACTAAAGACGGAATGGCTTGAAATGGCCCCATCTGGGATGAGCATACTTGGTGCCGACCTGAGTCAATTCACCAGCACTCTGTCATTTATGGGGAGTAGACAGGAGTTCACAGCAGGACCTCTCACAGGTCCCTGAAATTTCTCTGTGTCTTTTTCCTCTTTTCCCAAGAAGCAGGGCATTTCACTTTCACACATGAATCCTCTGGGCAATCAGAAATGCTTTGTTTTTCCTGCCTGGGACTGAGAGTGGTTGGATGGCCCAGCTTTCCCCTGGAAGCAGGGCTGGGAGCCTGGACGCCTACCATGCCCAGGCAGAGAACAGCAGGTGTCGCTTCCTTGGGCTTTTGCATCTCTCAGAGGCAACCATCATTTCAGCCTCCCACCTGAATGCTCCAGGAACAGTGATGCCTGTACATGACCTTATTGGGATGGATGCTTCCAGAATGTCAGGCACCTGTGCTCTCGGGACTCCACACTGGAGCATATTGACGGTGCAGAACTAGACCCCTGTATACTTGGTGCTGATGTGAACAAAGACGGTCAGTTTTTCAGTTTGAATTTTCCAGTCCAAATGTGCAGGGCATAGTTCCAGCAGGTGGGGGAAAAACCTTCATGACGCCAATGCACTACTGAGAGCAGAGAAAGCCATGTGTCCCCAGGAGCTCCTTTATGGGCCACTCTTACCCAGAGCTGGATTTTAATATTCTAGACTATTATATCCATAAAAACTCCCCCAAATCTTCCTTTCTACCTGTTTTAAATTAGGTTAGGTTAGGTTAAGTTAGTGCTGCGGTTACAAAGCAACCCTGAAATCTCATATGGCTTTATATGTTAAAATGTTATTTCTCACTCAGGCCAGGTCTCCTGGGCCATTGCCTTGGGGCCTCGGGGAGGGGCAGTGATCGCTTGGAATGTCTGTCAGGCTAACCAAGTCCTTGCACCTCCAGGTATGGCTCTGTGGGGGCAGCATGGAGGTCCTGCCTTGCTCACGGGTAGCCCACATCGAGCGGAAGAAGAAGCCATACAATAGCAACATCGGCTTCTACACCAAGAGGAATGCTCTCCGGGTGGCTGAGGTCTGGATGGACGATTACAAGTCTCATGTGTACATAGCGTGGAACCTGCCGCTGGAGGTAGGGGCCTACAGCCCTCCCCATCTTCCAAGAACAGTAATCCTTGTGTTGGTGGTACATTGATCCCTCTAATAAGCTGATGCTCCCTCCCCAGAAAGATGCTCAGATTTAAAAAATTATGAATGCATTTTGAGGGGGTCCACAGAGCTCTAGGTTTTAGAACCCTCACAGTACAAGGGGATGGTGACAACAGAAACCTCAAAATCTATTTACAAGGACTAGAAGGGTCATATTGAGTTGGTCCCAGTCTTATTACAGTCATCTGGATGCCCTGCTTCTGAACATGCCCTGTGCTCCGAAGATCCTTGCCCAAAACTTTTGGCACCAGACCCTGTCAGCTGCTCTAACGACTTGCCCTCCCGTGGAGCTCCAGCTGCCTCGTGACAGGTGCTCCCACTGTATGCTGAATCCCTTGTTTACATGGCTCTTTAGCTCTTCCCCTTATTCTGCCCAGAAGGTAGCCTAGGAAAATGCCCGTGTTACTGCATCCCTTTGAGTCCCAGCCCTGCCACTTACGAGTTATGAGATCTTGAATGAATCCATTTAGACAGTCTTGGTGCCTTGGGTTCCTCAGCTATAAAACGTGGATAATAGCAGATCCTCCTTCCTCGGTGGTTGTGAGAACTATATCTAAAGTACTAAATCTAAGTACCTGTGACATCCTTAGAGCAGTACCTTGCAGGGATACGGGAATGTCGGTGAATGTTGTTTGTCCTCCATGACACAGCAGGGTGAGCCTATCCTCCGGCCACAGCTGGGTTTGCCTCATCAGCCAGATATCCAAGCCATGCCCTTGAGAGGATTGCCTAGAATGTTCCTCCTGAGAAGTAGCAGCCCCTGTGTTTCAGGAGGCTGGAGCCCAAAAGAGCAGAAATGCAGCTGCATATGTGCAAGGTCTGTGGATAACGAGGATAAAAGTGAAGAATTTATATCACTGTTGTTACAGTTGTGGAAATAAGGTTCTACAGTACTGAAAACCCCCATGGCAGTTGTAGTGCTTCGAGCTGAGACACTGTAAGTGATTTTACGTGTTACGGTATCAAGAAAGGCAACATCTGGTGAGCGCCTACTATGTCCCAGGCAATAGATAAGTTCCTTATTTGTAAGATCTTATTTAGCCCTCAAAACAACCTGGAGACTTAGGAACCATCTGCCTTGGTTTCCTCATCTGTACACTAGGAATTGTTCACATTTATCTCCTAGGGCTCCTGGGAAGCTAAAAATGAGGCTTAGAGCAGAGCATGGCAAAAAAAAATTAAGGTCTGATAAATGCTAACCTGATGTGAACCTAGTGTGATGTCCATTTTGTAGATGGGTAAACCGAAGCTCCGGAGGTGGAAAGTGACTTGCTTATTAAGGTCCTGCACATAGCATGTGGCGGGGAGGGATGTGAAGTCCAGTCTTCATTCACCTCTGCCCACACCCTGTGCTGCAGCAGAACAGGTGTTGTCTTTCCCGTTTTGCAGATGAGGAGCTGTGGCCTAGAATTGTGGTGTGACTGAGAGCCCTAAGACCTCAGGGCTGCCGACTACCCCAGTGCCTTCTCCATCGTTGCAAACAGCCTCTGGTCCCTAATGCCAGTGTCCACTGCCGCACTTTTCACAAAGGACCATTCTCATTAATCATGCTAAGTAAACAAAGAGTTAAAGATCGGCGCCCAGGTTTGCTTTTGAATTTTAATGTTTGACATTTAAAAGGCTGTTCCTTTAGAATTCATTGTTTGGCTGGTGATGAAGAAATCTTAATGAAATCATCTGAACTCGCCTGGACCCCAAGATGCTGCCTGGACTCGGTGCCTCTGCGGAGAGCAGCCTGTATCCACTAGTCCAGGGCCATCTTGTGGCTGAGTCTGTGGAGTCACATTTCAACTACTTTATTTCTCCCTGTCAGCACACTGCGGCCCATTACAGGTTCATTTCTGTAAAAGCAGAGTGAATTATTCATTAGGACATTATTACAAGCTTTGCAATGGAAAATTATTTTCACTTCTGCATAAATGAACTCCACAAAGAGCTAACAAAGGGGGAAATTACACCTGTGCGGAAAAGACAGCCAGGAGGTGGTGCAGAGGCATCTGTTTTCTTGTCTTAATCAACTAATTCCTCTAATTGGCTCGCATAGTCACTCAGGAGAGGTGGGAGAGGTGCAGCTGGCAATACAGGGTGCCACATAGGGTGTTCCGGGACTGCTTTTGCACAGCGATGACCCGGGCAGCTGATTTGGGGACCGCATGATGCGCTCAGAGGACAGGAGTGTCTAGCTTGGAGATAGATGATTGAATAGGTGCCCTTCATCTGACCTTCCCAGTAAGCATGCAGAGATTTCTTTCTGATGGTTTTCCCTAGGGTGACGCCCCCTGTCCTTCTCTTCGGCCAGAGCACCCCGGTCACTAATGCCCTTTCTCTCTATTTTCAGAACCCAGGAATTGACATAGGTGATGTCTCTGAAAGAAGAGCCTTAAGGAAAAGTTTAAAGTGTAAGAATTTCCAATGGTACCTGGACCACGTTTACCCAGAAATGAGAAGATACAATAACACCATTGCGTACGGGGAGGTAATTAAGATCATACATGCTCTCAGCTTGGATGGCTGAGCCATGGGTTGTATTTCGCTTTGATGGGGGAAAATAAGGAACAGAGTCATTCATGCATTTACTCATTCATTCATTCATTGATTCAGTGAGTAGATTTTGATGGTGCAGTCCCTGACAGCAGGGCTCTCACCAGCTGGTGGAAGAGACAAAAGGAATGTTACAATGGGGCATGGGCCGTCCTCAGCCTGTGGTGTGGAGTGGCTGATGAGTTACCTTTGGGACATTTTGATTTTGAAGTCCCCTGGGGCCTGTAAATGAGACATTCACTAGGAAGTTAGGTATAAAGTGAGGTGGGGACTGGAGCTCTCCATTGCTCAATGCTGTGGCCCAGAGTCATTTACCACCAAAGAAAGGGTGCAGATGCGCTTCTCAGATTTCCAATGGTGAGATAATATCACCTTTCTACACTGGAATTTTTTCTTATTATAAACTTGGGAGGGTTCCTTAGCCAGGCCTGTGCTCTCTCACAGTCTGGGACCCCTCGGGGGATGTCCACCTGCTGGCATTCCTGGCCAGCCTGGGTGAGGGGATGATGGCTGTTGCAGGCTGGCCAAGCCCCCCATTGGGGACCCTCATCCCATGGGGTTGTGGCCAGCCTGGGTGAGGGGCTGAGGGCCATTTTCAGGCTGCTCACAGCTCCCATTGACTCAACATCCCAGTGAGGCTGGCTGGAATCAGGTTTCTGGAGTTTATTTATCTTCTATAATTGAAACTTTGTTGCCTTGAGCAGAGACCTACTCAGGCAACGAAGCCTCCTGTTCACTTCAGCTCCGTGGCTACTATAATTGAAATATTGTTGCCTTGAGCAGAGGCCCAGCTAGCCTAGGCAGGCAGTTTCAACTCCATCACTGAAGCCTCCTGGTGAAACGAAAGCCTCCTGTTTGCTCTAGCTCCATGGCTGCTGACCACGATCTTGGCTGGGTTAATTTGCATACAGCCGCTCTGATTGGCTGGTGGGCTTGGCTTGGCTGGTGGGCGTGACTTAGGTGTCTTGGAGTGATGGTTAATTTGCATATTACTCTTTTATTAGATTAGATGTCATAAATATAGGTTTTAGAAAAGTTTTAAAATAATAATAATAGCGATGAACACTTACTGGGTGCTTTCAAAATGCCATGCACTATTCTAAGTGCTTTTTATATATGAATTCATTTCACTGTCACCTTATGAGATAGTAGTATTATTTCCCACTAGGGGTTCGGTGCACAAAATTCTTGCACGGGGAGGGGGGGTTCCTCAGCCCAGCCTGCCCCCTCTCACATACTGGGAGCCCTCAGGGGGTATCCTACTGACAGCGTAGGCTCACTCCCGGCTCCCCTTGGGGAGCAGGCCTAAGCTGCAGTGTGGCCTCCCTTTGTGGTAGGCGACCAGGCTAATCAGGGGAAGCCACCAGCCCCATTACCCCGCTGCTGCGGCCACGGCCAGTCACCACAGCCACCAAGATGTTTTCATCAACATGGACTCCAGTCCCTTCACCATGAAGAAATGACAACTTTCTTTAGGCATTTTCAAGATGTGTCTGTCATAGGATATGACATTTCTTTCTTTCTTTTTTTTTATCCTCACCTGAGGATATGTTTCCATTAATTTTTAGAGAATGTAGAAGAGAAGGGAAAGACAGAGAGAAACATTGAAATGAGAGGAACACTTTGATTGGTTGTCTCCTGCATATGCCCTGACCTGGGCCCCGACCAGGAAGGATCCTGCAACCTAGGTACATACCCTTGGTCAGAATTGAACCCAGACCCTGAAGTCAGCAGGCTGAGGCACTATGCACTGAGCCAAACCGGCTAGGGCAGGATATGACATTTCTTAGCCCTCCAGCAGTGGATCTTCATTTTTTTTCTCCTGGAGTGTGGTGGAAAAACCATAGATAGCCTTTTTGGATTCTTATTATCCAAGTTACTAAGAATATTACCAGTGGCATAAAGGGAGCTTAGCCAATGAGCAGTAAAAAAAGATGTTTCCTCTGTAGTTCACTCTGATCACCGGCTCCATCCCTGCCCCTCCAATCCCAGCTCCACTCCTGTCCAGGCCTGTAACCTCTGGCCAAGGCTGCAGGCCTGGGCAGGGCACCTCCAGACCCCTGCTTTGCCGGCTCCATCAGTGCCCAGACCTTTGGGATTGCAGGTTCTGCCCCTGTCCCTGCGATTGCTAGCTCTGTGGAACCCAGGCCCCTGTGATCTCCGGCCTTGTCCCTGCCCAGGTTTGAGGCCTCTGGCCCAGCCCTTATGCCTGGGTAGGGCACCCTCATACCCCTCTGATCACTGGCTCTGCCGCTACCGCCTCCGATCACCGGCTCTACCCTTGCCCATGCATGACTTTTCTTCTTCAAATAAAAAAGCATGGCTTGGGGTGTTTTGTTTGTTTTTTTGTTATCAAAGTAAGATCAAAAATAAAGGAAGCATTGGAAAACGGTGGGCAGTGAATGGATTATTTGTAAGACAATTAGGTAAATTTCTTAGCTCTTTGGAAAAGAAAACAATTTAGATTCTAACAGCTTGCCATATCCCAAAGTGAATTTCAGATGAGCTATAGCATTAAATGAAAGAAAAGAAACCATGATAGAACCATAGGGAAATAGATCTGAACCTGATCTCTAAAAGGGGAAGGAAAGGCTTTCTAAGAATCAAAGCCATGAAAGAAAATGCAAAGGAAAAGGATACTGGATTTGAGCTCATAAATATTAAAGTAATCTATACATCAACCAAATAGAGAAATATATGTCAAACTGGAAATAAGTATGCCATAAATACTGTAGATGAATGGATAGTATCATTAATATATAATGAGCCCTGAAAATTGATTTAAATAAAAAATTTAACCTAAATACAAAAATTTAAAATCCCAGAGAAAAATAAAGTACAAAATAAAATACAATAGTTGAAAAACACACGAAAATTTCTAATTATTTTTATAATCAAAGAAGTGAAAACTAATTTTAAAATACATTGTGGTAGCTTTTCTCTTACTACCAAGTGAACAAATACTCATTGTCAGAACATGTGCTGGTACTTTGCCAGCCAAGGTCTTGGTAATATGAAAAGCCACATATCCTCTCATGAGAGTGCAAATTGAAATGAGCTTTTTAAAAAGCAATATGAACCGCATGTATTACAGGGCTTAATGATAGCCATTCCACTATTCTCCTAAGCAAATAATCTGAAATGGGGACAAAGATTTGAGAGTAAAATTGTTCATCTTAGTGAGTTGTGTTTTTTTTTTTGATAAAAAATTCTGAATCTGACTTGAAGGTTAGTTAAATATACTATCTTAATGGTTTGAATACAGTTTGTACAAAACTTTAATGACTTGAGAAAGGTACTGATGATGTAATTCTTAAAAGCCAGTGGGGCAGGCAGGTTTTGTGTGGGGACTTTTTCATGTCTCCCAGGTATCACTAGGTTTATGTGATAATATGATAATTAGAAGAACAAAATAGTAGAAAAGGAAGAATAAAAATGGGAAAGTGCGGGAAGATGGCCTCTTTTTAGTAATACACTTAATGCATTCATTCTGCAGAAACTATAAAGATGAAAACAAAACTTACTTCAGCTCCCAGTTCCTAGGCATGGTTAACATTTTTGGCATCTTCTGTTTGCTGAGCTCACCATTATCTGAAATGTGTTTCAAAAGAACTATTGCATTAAATGGAAAAAAAAAATCACACTAGTTAAATTTAGTTTGTAACAAAATCTACCATTATTTAGATACCACTGTTTTTTTTTTTTTAAATATTTTTATTGATTTCAGGGAGGAAGGGAGAGAAAGATAGAGACATCAATGATGAGAGAGAACCATTTGCTGCCTCCTGCACTTCCCCCAGTGGGGATAGAGCCTGCAACCCGGGCATGTGCCCTGACTGGGAATTGAACCATGACCTCCTGGTTCATAGATTGACACTCAACCATTGGGCCACACCAGCTGGGCTATTTGCATTTTATGCATTCTTTAAGAATAACTTTGTAGTCAAATTGAGTTCAGTGACAAAATTTACCAACATCCAGATAAGTGAAATGTAATGCTTACAACTGGTAGTCCTTGTCACCACACCAGACCCCAGCCAGTGATGAAGGGAGACAGACCCCTCTGAGCAGATGTCAGCCCTGGCATTTCCACTCACTGGCCATCCAGTGCCGGTGTCCAGGCTTACTTAGGCAATAATTCACTTTTCGTTCATTTTTAAATATTTTGTCCATATTATCTAGAATGTCTTAAAATAATTTTTGAAGAAAGGTGTGTGTATGCTTTATATCCTGACAGTTGCATGTATGAGACACTTCCTACATGCAAAAGCACGTCAATGTGCACAAAACATGGGGCCACCAACTCCCCTGCTCAAAATACTATCGTCGGTCCATACTACCCTCATGGCCTGGACTGCCCTAGCCCCTAGTTCACTTTTGCACTTCTTTTTTTTTTTTTTCTTCCTTTAGGCATTATTATATGAAATATAACACATACACGATGTGCATAAAGTATACCTGTGCAGCGTAACAATATAAAGCAAACAGCCACATAGCTACGACCCGGCTGAAAAACAACGTTGCCAGCATCATTCCCACTATCCCTTTTAGCATTTAGCTCAGGAGCCACCTCTCCTCCATCTCTGAACCCCTCTTCTTGATTTACCCAGTTAGTTCGGTTTCCATGGAGAACATAATCTGGAGGGGCTGCGTACATGGAGAAGGCCAGCATTGCCGTTTTCCTGCTGGTTGAGATTGCAGGTGGTGGGTGGGATGGACATCCACATAGAACACAGTGCACATGGAGGGCCTAATGAGGGGACTTTTATCTGTTCCTCCCAAGGTGCGTTCTGAAACACTTGTGCCTGGCCCAGTGTATGCATTCAGTAGGTATTTTTAGAATATACAAATAAATATTGCTAGAGTGCTGCATGATGGAAAGGCCTTTGTTTGCTTTTTGATGACTGTTTTCCATGCCTCTATGTCAGTAATGAACTGAGAAGCTGACCTGTGATTCCTAATGTTATTAAAACCAGCATTGGTGCTGAAGCCCACTTTGGAAAACCAATGGCTGACCAGTGTTTCTTTGTCCCAATGTTTCCTGAGATCCTTTTTCATGTTGGGGAGGGGGAGCCGGGTGGGTGAGGGTCACAGACACAGGACTGGTGCCCACAGCATTCACTGAAGGGCTCTGCTAGAGGGATCGCCTCGCAGACGCAGGCCTTGGTCCACATGGGGTGTCGCTTGACCCTCCCATTGAGTGGCTGGGACCATGACATGGTGGAATGGTAGTTGGGCAGCAGCAGCCCCACCAGATGAGCTCTGATGGATGATGTTTTTCCTATCCTGCAGCTTCGCAACAACAAGGCAAAAGATGTCTGCTTGGACCAGGGGCCGCTGGAGAACCATACAGCAATACTGTATCCATGCCACGGCTGGGGACCCCAGGTAGGAGCATCCCTGACCAGGAAAAGAGTAAATTCAGCAGCCCACAGAGGATTTGTGGGACTTCTGTTGCCTTCTACCTGGGTCGTTGTTACCTGTTCTGTGGGGAGAGTTCTGGTTATTTCTCTGTGAGGCAGGGAAAAGATCCACAAGTGGTTACATCAGCACAGATATTGAGAGGATCAGTGGGCATGGGTCATACGGAAAGAAAAATGTAAACTGGAGGATCGTTTGCTAGTAGGGAAGAGTATGTGTTGTAATTATAAACAAAAGCCTGCTCACAACTTCAAATAAAGAGTTAGCAGATTCCCTGGTGAAAACCTGACTGACACGTCTCCCCTGAAAGGCCGCCATCAGTTTGATTGGGAGAATGACCTGGTCTGTAAGTATTGGTGCGAGAGCCAGGTGCTGACTGGGAAGGAGGAAGGTGCTTGCAGTACATTTCAGAGGACACGTGTTCTCTGATCTCTCATTAGAACACACAAGATACCTCAAAACGGACAGAATGATCAACCAGCAAAGCGAAAACAGAGCCTGATAAATGAATTTCCTTTGACAACTTTGTGCTAGCCAATGGCGGGGGTGGATGTGTGTGTGCGCGCACACAAAGAGCTTAGCAGAAATTCTTGAAGCCTGGGAATAAGCTTATCTAAAAATGTCATTCCACTTGCCATTCATAAAAAATTTAAAACATTTTTATGTCAATCAATAGCAATAAAGGGCAAGCTACAACTTGGAAAACATTTATTTTCAGCTCCAGAGGAGTAATAGATGTTTGATTCTAAGCCAGACTCGCAGATTCTCCTATGAAAGGAAGACACTGGACAGAGTGCCCTGAAACCTCCTGTTGTCTCTCTCATGTCCTATGAACACACCTGTTCACATGTAAATTTACATTCATACACACGCACTCGTGCATGCATTCCTAAAGGCTCGCAGGTTCGTCTGCTCAGAGAACTTTGTTTCCTATTAAGCCAGGACCTGGAAAGAAGAGTTGTGTTCCCTCTACTATCACCACAGGTAGTTCTTGTAGTCCAGACCCTCGGCCCTTCAAGGTGATGGGTCCTTCGAAGGAGAAATGCCAGGCAAGCCAAATCTTGAATCCTTCGGTCCTTGCGACCACTCTGGGAAGTAGCAGACAGCATAAGGAAACTGAGGCACGGAGGGGAAAGTGCCTGTTAGCAAAGCAGGCTAGAATCTAGGCCCTCTAGCACAACCAAAGCATTTTAAGTTCAAATGTAATCTCGTTAATTCAAGATTGATTACTGGGCCCCACCAGAACTTACAATTGGCTAAAACTGCCGTGGAGAGCAGAATGACTGGGTAGACGGGTTCCTTCCCATTGGGGAATGGGGCACCAGCATCAAAGGCAGCATGGACTGAAGAATCCAGGGAGTGGTCATCCATTCATTCACTCATTCTCTCCACATATACATCTTGGTCACCTACTGTGGGTGCTGGTCACAGTTGTACTTGGTAGCTGATAAGATATCCACCTTGTACTCAAGTGGTTTACACTTGAGGGGGAGAGACAAGTAAAGAGGCAGGAAACCTACAGCACAGTAAGTGTAGAAGGAGTGAGATAGCCCAGGGCGCTGGGTGCTGGGAGACAGAGGTGCCGTGTTTGCCTGGGCTTAGAATGCTAGAAGGAAAGAAGAGCTGAGAGAAGGGAGATGGAGAGGCAGGTCTCAGTGGCCTGATAATGCTCCACAGCACAGGTGCCCACACGTCAGTGTGCGGGGAAATCACCTGGAAGGCTTGTGAAAGCACTACTGCGCCCCACGCCCAGAGTTTCTGAGTTAGGAGGTTGGGGCAGGGTCTGAGATTTTGTGTTTCTAACAAGTTCCCAGATGATGCCAGTGATTCCGGGACTTGACCCTGAGGGTAATGGAGAGTCTCTGAAGGGCTCACCTTGGGGAATGATAAGTTTAGACTGTGCACAGAGACCCGGAGGAGTTCAGAGAGAGATGGATGCTCTTGCCGCATAGCTGATTACGGATTGGCAGACCAAATTAGGCTGCTCATTGCTGCCTCCAGTTCTAGGATGCATACTGTAAGTCGGCTATGGTTGCCTTCCATCAACTGATTTTTAAAAATATATTTGTATTGATTTCAGAGAGGAAGGGAGAGAGAGAAACATCAATGATGAAAGAGAATCATAGATTGGCCACCTCCTGCATACCTCACACTGGGGATCAGGCCCACAACCCTGGCATGTGCCCTGACTCGAACTGTGACCTCCTGGTTCATAGGTCAATGCTCAAACACTGAGCTACACCAGCCGGGTGATACTTTAAAGCAGCGGTTCTCAACCTGTGGGTCGTGACCCCTTTGGGGGTCGAACGACCCTTTCACAGGGGTCGCCTAAATACATCCTGCATATCAGATATTTACATCACGATTCATCACAGAAGCAACATTACAGTTATGAAGAAGCAACAAAAATAATTTTATGGTTAGGGGTCACCACAACATAAAGAACTGTCTTAAAGGGTCGCAGCATTAGGCAGGTTGAGAACCACTGCTTTAAAGTAAGTCTAATGGTGGGTTTTGCTCTATCACGGGTTCAGAATTAGAGTGCACTCTCAGTACTACCCTCCGGCCACCAGCTGCCCCTCCCCTGGCTCGGCAAGGTTTCTCCCCTTCCTCCTAACAGCCTCCTCTACGCCAGGAGTCGTTCCCCACCAGTCATGTGCCTGGGCATCTTTTTAAACTGCTTCGTAAAGTGCTGTGGGTTAACGGAGACTAATTCCAAGCTCTGTAATAAGGCAACTCCCAGAAGAAGGAATTGGTGTTCCATGGACATTGTTAGCTTAATTAATGGACTCTGTTGTAATTTATTGTCAAACGGCAATTAAACAGAGATAAACTAGGCACCGAGGAGGGTAATTTCCTGTCTTGTAACATGTGTTTGTCAACAAGATAGAAACGGTTCCCAGCCACTCAGAGAGCCCGTTCGCTGGCGAGTGTCTGCCGGCGAGCTCATGACCAGCCCTGGTTTAGTCTGGCTACTAATTTGGATTAGACAAACATTCATTTCTTTTTTGAGCCTAACCTTCATTTAAAAATAGGATATCAAGGGCACAGCAGCAGCCTTTGGTGTTAGCTTGACCCCATTTAGAGTAGAGACTTATTCAAGGATGCGACAGCTCCTCACCCCGCTGCAGGCTGCTGCCATCCTGGGCCCAGGTCCAAGGGGGTCCCCAAACTGGATTAGCCAAGGTCCAGCCCCTCCCTGTGTTCTCTCCCAGCTGACCCCCTTACCCTCCTTATCTGCTGCTTCTGATTCCCCTTGGTGGCAAAGGTCAAAAAGAGAGAAAGGGGTGGGCAGTGCTGCCCTGAGGGCCTGGGGGGCATGGAGCATCTTCCTGACCCCTTATAACACTTCTGATGGCTCAGGGGCTGCTCTAAACTGCTCTAAGCTGAGCTGTTTGCCTGAGGGCCCCGCCGTGCAACAGGCTGCAGTGAGGTCCAGGGCCACAGGCTGGGGTCCTGCCTACAGACAGCTCTGAGCGCTCTGGCCAGAGGCCTGCCTGGGCTGAGGCAGGGAACCAAGATACTGCTGCTGATAAACCCATTTCTATTTTAGTAACACATTCAGTGCCGTCACGTAGGTACTGACTGCCCCCTTTACTGCTGAGAGGCTCATGTAGTGTGTTCCGTCCCACTCTTCAAACTCAAGCTCTGTGACTCCTGAACTTGGGCACTCTGCTTTGCCGTCTGGGGATCATGTCTCCAGTCCCGGAGCCCCCAAATGTTCTGTAGCCCATAGCCAGCCATGGTAGAAAGAGCTGAGCAAGCACAGGGCCAATGCTAGGCAAGTGGAATGTCAGAGCAAAGGAGAGGAAGTGAGCGGTGCATACTCCATGTTTGAGGGACAATCAGGCAATTGGCTGTGGCAAGTGATTGAGGGTGGTCAACAGGGAGAAGAGCCCCAGGGCTTCCCACGCCCCATCTCCCGTGTGGTCCCCGGAACTGCTGGCCACCAGGAGCTCCTTACAAATGCTGATCCCTGAGTCCTGCCCCAGACACCCAGGAAGTGGGGCCCAGGAATCTGCAGGTCAACACTCATCTCCAAGTGCTTCCCCCCCCCCCAATTGATGTAATTATTGATCATCTGTTATGAGCAAAATTGTGTGTTAGACACATAATAGTGAAGGTATGTCTCTCTTTGTCCAGGGCAGGTCCAGGTTATGCTTAGCGTTCCAGCCTAACTTTTTAAATACATAATACTATTTCACTTTTTATATAATTGAGTTTTTAAGATAAATTTCACTTTCTTTTAAATCATCACTGGAGGATATTTTTTACATTGACTTTTTAGAGAGAATGGAAGGGAGCGAAGAGGTGAGGGAGAGAGAGAAAAAGTGAGAGAGAGAGGGGCAGAGAGAGAGAGAGACAGAGAGAGAGAGAGAGAGAGAGAGAGAGAGAGAGAGAGAGAGAGAGAGGTGAGACACATCAATTTGTTGCCTCCAGTTCACACCCAGACCCAGGTCAGAGATTGAGCCTACAGCCGAGGTACATGCCCCTTGACTGGGAATTGAACCCACAACCCTTTGGTCTTCAGGCCAACACTCTAAACACTGAGCAACCGGCCAGGGCTCACTCTTCTTAATGTATGGTTTTGTGAGTTTTGACAAATATGTGGTCAAGTAACCCCACCACAGACAAGGCATAGAGAAGTTCTGCCACCCCCTCCATTCCCTGACCCCTTTGGAGTGAATCCTGCCTCTGCCCCAGGTGCTTTACACACATTAAGTCTGAGGGCCCGCTTCACTGGGAGTGTGCGGGGGACCCCACATAGATGCTGCCCGTGTACATAGAACGTCCCCACTGCAGGCTCTTCCCGGGTGAGGACCATAGCTCTCCAGCCACCCATGCATGGACAGGGCATGACCAGCATAGGGTCCACGTGATGTGGCCTGGGGACTTCTGGGAGAATTTTGAAGCAGCTACTCTGTAGTGGGGCATTCTTAAGACAAGGTGTGCACCGTGGGGAGGAATTGAGGGGTGTCAGGCTCTGTGCCGAGGACCTTTCTGATTCGCTGGGCTCTGGGGAGGGCACCCTGGGTCCCTTCTGTTTGTCCTTTTGTCAATACACTTTATTCTTCCTCTCCCTCTTTTCTGAGAAGCTCACATCCCTCCCCTCAGTTGATTCATTACCAGAATGACAGACGAGAATTCTTTCATCCCGTAATTAAATTTAATCTGATCTTGGACTTGCTCTCTGATGGCTTCATCCCTTCAGCGACACATCATCCCCCACCTTGTCACCATGATGCATGTGCCAGTGAGGCGCGGAGCCCCGCTGGAGTGGCAGGCTCTGGCGCTGTTAGCAAGTGGAAGGCGCTTGAAACACAGAAGCTAATGACATCCAGCAGCCTCATGGCTTCCAAACAAAGTCATGTAGGCGTTGGGGCTCAGGGGATGGAGCCGTTGAGAGCACATTGACGTTAACACCCCCTCCCCGCATGACTTCGCCCCATAAAACAAGCCCGTAATTCTGGGCAAGGACTTCCCACATTTGGTAGGAAGCAAACCAAGTGATCCCTTCTGATTTCTGGAAAGCACCATGAGGTCAAAGCAGGGCCAGCAGGGTTGGAGGAGTGAGGGCAGGGACTTTTTATGTTAGGAAAACCGGCACATACACCAAAGAGGGGGAAACAGGGCAGAAGACACCTGTGCTGTGGGAGACACAGGGGAGTTTATGTGCTGCTCAGATCCATTCCCCGTCTCTTATGCAATATTTAAAATCCCCCCCAGCCCCCCTGCACCCAGTGAGACACTCACACATTCATTTTGCCTTGTCGCTGATTTTATTATTTCAGGATTGTTAGTTCCTGCCTCCTGGGCCCTGCCTCCATCCAGCCCACAGGCACCTCCCTGGTGCCCGCCTCCATTGCAGACTCCCATGGTGGGCAAGGTTACTGCCTTTCTGCTTCCTGAGGCTTTGGGGACATCTATGGGGGACCTGAGCTTCCTTCTCTGCCATCTACTTTGCTTCCCTTTTCAAGTTCCCATTTCCAGTTCCCTTCTTCTAATTATGCCTGAAAGTGGGTCTCAAAGTCCACACACAGGGAACTGGGGAACTCGATTTCCTAAGTGGCACGCAGCACGCGCCGTTGACCTTGCTCAAGGAGCACTCGGGGTTAAGGAGCAATGACTGTCTGTTTCTTTCTTCCCAGAATGGGTTGATGAGCTGTTCTCTCCAGATACAATCATAAATTGTTTTCCAATAGAAACTATTAGTTAAAAGTTTTATATCTCTTTAGAATGTTAGTTAATTTATCTCCAAACACACAGAGGGGTCTAGGCAGGTTTTGTGCTAATGTTGGGCTTAGAATAAGGAACCCAGACTGAGCAACATGGTGGTGGCCACATTATCAACTGAACATTCCTACCTTGCCCAGAGCTGTCAAGTTCTATTTGGGGAAATGTGAGTTTTGGGGAGAGTGGGCTTTCAGAATCCCAGTGGTGATGTCCTCCAGGCAGCCAAACATTCCAACCCGGTGCTGAGGACAGATGGGGCTCCAGGGTGTGTACTGAGGGACTTCAGAGCAATAGTCCTAGGAAAGACTCTAGGGTAACAAGGCCTGCGGCCTGCCCACTGTGTTTGACATGCTTGCCCTAGGGCATCTCCATGTTTAGTGGGCAATAGAGCCAGAGCAATTCCCAAGAAAGATGGTCATGTCAACCAAGGAACAGTAGCATCAAATGTTGCTGCCCAGAGTAAGTTAGACCACACTGTATGTTAGACGTAGCAACAAAGAAACCGAGGGAGGGAGGACTCTCCATGGAGTGTGGCGTGGAAGCCAGACTGGAGTGGGTGCAGGGAAAGAAGGGGGGTGGGGAGGCAGAGGCATGATGGAGAGAATGCTCTGGAAACTTGACTTTCAGGGGAAGCGAGAAGACAGGTGGGTGGCAGCAGGGTCCAGAACTGGAAAGCACAATTAAGACGGAGTGAAAGGAAGTGGAATACTAAACAGAAAGGAACTAATTACATTTCTAAAACATTAGTGGAAAGTGTAGAGAGGATTGATGCTTGGAAAGTAGATGTTCTGTAGTCTCAATTTGAGCAAAACTAAATTTCCCCTGGGTCGAATTATGGAATATAGGAGCAGAAATTTAAGACTTTTTCTTTTTTTTTTTTTTCTGAGAGAAATATGGGAATTTATCTTGACAGAAATATAGGAATCAGCTGACCTGCCAACCCACATTCACTCCTCTCAGAAACACAGTTTTTAGCTCACTTGGCACAATTTACATGCTGAAGGCCCCAAATCCCAGGGACATGTTCTCTCTGACAGAGGAGGCTGGACACATGGTGGGCCATCTACAGATGTTCAGTGCTAAATGAGGAGTCACAAATGGTGTATCAGCTGCTGGCGGGGATGGGCCTGATGCTTCGGCCAGGCCTGTGTTGTGGCCATGGGCTGAGCCCAGAATGGCCACAGCCTGGCGCCAGCTCAGGATGGGCCCCTGAGCTCAGGTGGGAAGGTGGAGACACCGAGTGAGAGGACCAATCCAGTGGAAGCGGTCCGCAAAATGAGGAGAGTACAGCCACTGTAGCAGGGGGAGTTTGGGCTTCTAGAATCAGGAGTAACATATAGAGTCTCTTGCGTAGAGACATGCCCCCACTTTTTTAGGGTCATTGTCATTGGTCAGATAACATTATGCAAATGAACAGACCCAGACCCCAGCCTGGAGAGTCAGGGCCGTATGGTGTCCTTGGACACCTGGACCTGAGTCTCAGGGCTGGTTTCAGAGCACCTTCCCCTCGGCTCTCACACAAGCGTCATACCCAGGCCCACGTCTGACTCCTCTGTGAAGGCTCTGAATTCCAGTGGTCTAGGCGGATCAAGTAGATGATTGGCCTGGGATTCCTTGGGGAACATGCCAGGAGCAGAAAACCGCCCTTCTGCCCCCACTGCAGAAGTGTGAGGGCGGAGCAGGAGTCAGAGATGAGGCACCTTGAAAGCTAAGGACCTGGGGCAACTGGGTGGCATTGGGGACACAGAGCTGACCCCAGTCCAATGCCTCGGTAATGGCTGCTCAGCAGATTGTTGAAGCCTTGGGCCAGCAACCCTGGCCTTGGGGACCAATGGCTCTGGGAGAGGACAGGAAGCCTAGAGCGGCGGCGTGCCGGGAAGGAGCTAGGGGTAGGAGATGCTACCTGTGGCCACAGGGAGCCAGTAGGGAAGGACAGAAGTCTGCAGTGAGGCGGAAGCGAGGCCCGTCCTCCACTGGTGCACAAGGTCAGGGAAATAAGAAGAGCACATAGACAGGGCTTACATGTGCCTGGCCCTCTTCTCATTCGTTTAATTCCATAACAACCCTGTGAGGCGAATCCTATAATTAGCCCCATTTCCAAGGTGAGGAAAGCAAGTCCCTCAGGGCTAACATAACTGGCCCCGGATCATAATACCATCAAGTGGCAGAGCTTGGATTTCACAAGCTGACTCAGAGTCCAAGTCCTGAGTCAAATCATATTCTGCCCCTTTGATGACGCAGCACAAAACCCAGGATGCTGCTTCCGAGGGCAAAATGGGAAAGTGAGGCAGGTT